>PVJC01051217.1:0-11538 GCA_004026665.1 Murina feae | reverse complement strand
ATGTATGAGCTCATGCTGATGGAAAAACCTCTCCTGTCATGTTGGTGAATGGTGTGCCCAGGCCCTGTTACATCCATTATTAGGCCACAAGTGGAAAAGTGAAAACAAATAGGAGTAAATTACAGAGACTGTGTTTACAAAGGTTATTTTGGCATTTCCAGCCCCTCCTTTTCTTTTTCTTTTTCTTGGGGGTGGGGGGGGCGGTGGGGGAAGAAAAGGGGAAAGAGAGAATGAGAAACATCAATGTAAGAGAGTAAGAGAGACACATTGATCAGTTGCCTCCCTAATCTGCAACCACGGTATATGCTCTTGACCAGAGTCAAACCCAGGGCCCTTCGGTCCAGTGCTCTATCCATGGAGCAAAAGCAGCTAGGGCCCCCTTTTTCTTTTACTAGTAAATCTCTGAATATCCCAACATGTACCATGTAATGACATTGACACCAGATTTTCATATTTTTGTGGAAGGCCATGGATCTTGAATAGTTGTGGCCATGACTTACATGTTTTTGGATTCCCACGACTATCTTGAAGTACAAGTTAAATAAAACACTTTTTATAGAATTATTTTTTGGAAATTTCTATATTTTTTATATGCTTGTGCTAAGTATTCATTTGCCCAGAACAAGAAAAATTCTCTATGGATTTGTATTATTTCAAACCCTAAGAAGAGAGTGTGGACAGGCAGATAGATTTCAAATGTAATATCTATTGAGTTAAATAAGGTGCCATTTGTTTTGCTAATGGAATCATTCCCTATGCCAAAAGGATGTAATGCTGGGCTTTTAAAGATTGTTTTAAAAAGCCAGCGAAGCATAGCTTCCAACTTCAGGCTGTAGAAAATTTTCTTGAGAGTTTTTCAGCCATTATGCAACCGGGAAGAAGCCAGCAGAGAATGCCTTTGTTGTGCCAAGACTAGAATAATGTAAAAAGCCGCAGACCTTCGTCAAATTATTCTACTTTTCTAAGTGTGTTGAGAAGTCTGCATTTAATTAAGAACTGATGCAGTGAGCAGCACTATTTTTATAGCAAGGGTGATTTAAAAAAATATTGCTTGTGAAAACCTTATACAAAAATTTTAGTTTTAGTTCTTGTTAAAATAAGATTTTGTTGACCTTCTATCAGAAGGATATGAGGAGCCAGGCACAGCTTCTTTAAGTGCAGTCTTCCAACAATAGGGCCTTTTAGACAAGGTGGTATGTTGGTCTGACTGTTAAGACTATTATGAAAAGACTTGTGAGGAAGCAGTGTGAAAGCAAGAACGACAGGCTTGCAGCGAAGGAAACGAAGTGTGGTTTCTTGGTTTAAGTTCACTTCTGCATCAGCCTCCACAGGTTTGCACTCATGTTAGAATATGGCGAGGCTTCAGCATTCTGTGTAATTTTATTTCAAGGCTTTGGCGTGCTTTGTAAACATTCACTAGGACAAAAATACCTTTAAGAATCTTACTGAATAAATGTAGTTTATCTCAGCCACAGACCGCCAGCATAGTGGGTCATCCAATCTAATACTTTTTCAAGGACTTTTCTTTCTTCTCTCTTGGGATTGTACAAGAATCAGCCCCTGGAATGGGTCCATTCTTGTCACAAATAAAATACTTGTTTAAGTTCTTTTAAAAACTTATTATTATTATTAAAAATATTTTTATTGATTTCAGAGAGGAAGGAGAGGGAGATAGAAACACCAGTGATATGAGGGAATCATTGATTGGCTGCCTCCTGTATGCCCCTTGCTGTGGATCGAGCCCACAACCTGGGCATGTGCCTTCACTGGGATTCAAACCATGACCTCCTTGTTCATAAGTCAATGTTCAACCACTGAGCCACGCTGGCCAGGCATTGTTCAAGCTCTTATAAACATTCTCAAGTGGGCAACTCCAGTGGCTTCTCTTTGCCAAGTGTGGCCATCAGTACCTTCACTGCATGAGGTGAGGGTATTTGCTGGCTTGATTTTGATTCATGCTGCCATTCTATTCAGAGTCTGGGTCTGGCAATTTCCAAGGGTGCTTCTCTGAGTAGGATATAGAGCTCTGCTTCTTATGGAAATTGCCACCTACCCATCTTATTAAACTCATGGAATCCAACTTTCCTGGAGTGAAACCACACCTCCCTTTAACCTCAAAGCCCAAGATCCTCCACCAACCATTAACTGGACAATTTACTTTCTTCCCATTCTAGCCCTGAACCTCACAAAACATTAACACCTCCCTGGCTAAGAGAGTCCAGCATTCAGAAAAGAGAGGGCAGGAATCATTTCTATTTGAGGAAATGATCTTCTCAGTCTTTTGCTAATGAGTTCATTTAGCAGTGGGGGCAATTAATAAATATTTTATTTTACCATTTATCAATAGCTGTCGATTATCAAATACATAATAAGATGGTAATACAGTTGCAATTACAGTTCTGGGTGTGGTATCTTCACCAGAGCAGTGTATAAACATAGCCCCTGGCCTGGTGTAGAGCTATTGAGCTGGTAAATGCTTCGTGACAACTCTGTCAGCTAAATTAATAAGATATAGTTTGCTCTCAAGAGTAGCAGGGAGAGCAGCATACTGATTTGCCTACGGACTATCTATATCAATTCAACTTCATCTCTGTTATAATGTGTTTTAGAGGGAACCTGATCATCTTGGTATTCTGCAGCCCATTATGCTAGTGCATTAGTTTGATAAAATTACGTTAATTGGACCTAGTGAGCAGGAACTATCAAGCACCTACCTTCCTTCATCAGATACGCATGTGCCAGGGTGTGAGTGAAAAACCCTGCCAATTTCAAGGATCTGTCACATAGGCGAGCTTTCTGGGTAGCCAGTCACCTTGGTAGTATTGGTAGTAGCTCTTCTGAGTTGAGATGTAAGTTTCTGCGTCTTACATGGCACACTATAAAGAAGGAGGCATATATTTTGCAAGTTTCTTTGGACCTGGGAGGCAGCATATACTACATAATGGAATGCTGGCCCTACCGTTGGTTGAAAAATCTATAACTCTGACAGTTTTGAGTAGAGCTTAGAGCAAGAAAAACAACCAAGGCTTATCAGCAAGTCTGTGCTGCTCATGGTTATGACTTACGAGACCCAATGGTGTTTTGTTTCAGACAGAGAGGTTGTACAGAGCTTCTGGCGAGCTCACAGTGCAGACCTTTAGGTGTTTGGAAAATCTGGCCTCTTCTGATAGCAATTCCTCACTTGAAAAACACCTTTTAGCTTGCCACTGGGCCTGGCAAAGACTGAACACCAAGCCTGTGAATGTTAGGGAATGTGACCCTACCTGCTCATTGTGAACTGGGTGTTATGTAATCCCTGCACCATAAATTTAGAAGTACATAAAATTCTAGTGTAAAATGAAAGTGATATATATATGAGACATGTCCAAGAAAAGGCAGAAGGCACAAATAAACAGCATACCCTCCCCCTCCCCCCCACCCAGGGAAACTACTCTTACTGCTTTCCCACCTTTTTCTCAGAGTAGACCTATAGTCTACTTCATGGGGAATTCTCTGTGACCAGGATGAAGGACAGGGAAAAAGAAGGGACATGGTTTATGAATAGATAGCATGTGGGCATCAAACAGAAACGGACAGCTGCTGAGTTAGAGCCTCACTTAGAGAGGCACAGTGATAAAAAAAGTTTTCTCATGGACAGAACTTTGGGCAATCATCTGGTTGTCCATGTAATGTGGACGGAGAAATAGTCTGAAGTATGGATTTCCGTAAACTGGATAGGGCAGCAGTTAGGGTTTGGGAAAGAACAAAATTGGAAGGTTGGTGACAATATGGAGGCAAGGTATGTGGATGGACTCTCAGCTTGTGCAGGGTGGGAGAATATGTGTCCCATATAAACACCCATTAGAGGGTATTCCAGAAGTAAACAAGTGCTTTTAATAATTGAGTGGATAAGATTATCACTCCTAGGGATGTCAGTCAGCCTCTCTTTTTCTAACCATTCATATGATTAGTCAATGGAGGAATATACAGTAGGTAAGATAGCAGGAATGGAGGTTATGCATAAGGCTTACCAACATGGGCACACTGTCACCAAGGCTGATTTGTCAACACCATCACTGTGTGTCTCATCAGCTTATAGCAAAGGCTATTGTTGAGCTCTCAATATGACACAATTCATGATGTTCAGGTCAATTTCCTGGAACCATTGAATGGCATCTGAAGGCTCACTTTTGGCACCACACATAGATAAATCCTATGAGGACAAGTGTTGTCTACAGGATGCAGTATATGCCTTTAACCAGTGGCCAATAAAAGATGCTATCTTTCCCAGTGCTGGAGGTGAGTGAACTTTGTAAGTATTTTACGAAATATTTATTTGGGGAAATTTTTCTGTAACTTTGGTCTGAGTAGATTTATAGTACTGAAGGAAGATATCCATTAGTTTGGGAATGTAATAATAGTTCCACTAAATTAGAAGGGGAGACTGCCCACTGGCCATTTTAGGCTAATGAAGTATAGACAGGCTATTGTACTGGCTGAGGTGATAATTCTGATTATCAAGGGGAAATTGAGTTATTGCTATACAGTAAGCATGAGGAAGACTATTTCTGGAACTCAAGTGGGGCTCTTAGCTACTTAGGATTTTATTACCTATGGCCCTTGGAAATAGAAACCATGGCAACAGTCGAGATAGGACCACCAAAGGACTCAGCTCATATAAGACTAAAACTTTGATTCAGGCAACCAGATTAAGAACCCAGCCCACCAATGTACTTTAAGAGAATAAGGAAAACACGGAATGGGGATTGGAAGTAGGTCACAGCTTAGGCTAACAGCTTAGGCTTAGTGATCAGTTACCGAAGCAGAGACCAGTTATAGAACAGCATTGTCTTATGACAATTGTTTCTTTTCCCCATGTTTCCTCTCACTCCTTTTATGAAGAGCACAGCTGGTGCTTAACATTTTAAGTTGCAAGAGATGGCATGGCAGAATTGACCTTGATGATATGGTTCATTTGGGACACAATTTTTCACCAAGGCAAAGGGCAAGAATGAATGGTGAGAGGCAAAAAGAGTCAGCCAGTTGGAGGTAGAGAAGAGTGAGTTGTAGTCTGTTCCTTTTGTAGAGCTGCAGGTTGGCTGTGCTTACTTTCTGTAGAGCTGTGGATTGGCTATGCTTACTTCCTGTAGAGGTTCAGGTTAGCTGTACTTACTTCCTGAAGGTTGCCGCTCTTTTCATTTGGAATTCTCTTCATAACTACCTCCTCTAGGTTTGGATAACCACTCATTCAGTCTTAGGAGGTAATGGGTTTCCTTGATTAGTAGCCATGAGTACTAAAGTATTTCTAGTTTGTTCTATAAAACCTATTCAATAGGTTTTAGCAAATAGTTTCCTAAAATTTCTTCTCAGATTACCTGGTCTGAGTATATCCTGCTGGTACTCTGACTGATTCCTATATAGAACTTCATTTGATCTTTACAACTCTTCTATGACATACATTGGATAGATCCTGTTATTTTCATGTTTGGAACATTCCAGTGGCTTTTTATGGCACTTAAAATAAAACCCAAATAGCATGGTGTGCAAAGCCATACTTGATCTGGTTTCTGCCTCTTACTTCAAGCTGATCTCTTATCACTTTCCCCCTCCTTCATTGTACTCAGAAACTTTAAGTTCCCTCACTGCTTTGTCTGAGATCTTCATCCCAAAAATCTGCCAGCCTATAGTTCAAATATCAGTGTAAATGTTATCTCCTCAGATAGTTTTTCTCTAGCAAGTCAATCAAAAGTAGTTATCCAAATATTATCACAGTATACTAATTAATTCTTTTCATAGAACTTACCACTTACTAATATTATCTTGTTTATTTTTCTTTTTTATATCTTTAATGTTGAAAGTATTACAAATGCCCCCCTTTGCCCCCAATAACTCCCTTTATCTTACCTCCACCCATAGCTTTCACTGCATTTTTGTCTGTGTACATGGGTTACCTATATATATAAAATCCTAATATGCAAATAGATGGAATGGTGGAACTGAACAACCAAACAATCAGTCACTATGACTTTCGCTGACTACCAAGAAGTGCACGCAGAACATGGTGGGTGTCAGCAGCATGAGGCAGAGAGCAGAACATGGCAAGCATTGGCTGCAGTAGGATGGTGGAACAGGTGAGTGGTGGCATCAGACCAAAGCTGAGTGCTGGTCGCTGTCATCAGGGTGAGCCTCTGGTGGTTACTGAAAATTCTTTGCTCCAGCATGCTGCAGTCCTGCCAGGTACTCACAACAGCTGCTGATTGGCCCTCAGGGCTTCTCCACTTCCCCTTGCTCTGAGGGGAAATCGGAGCTGGCAGCTGCTGCTTGCACCCACTGCTGGTTCCCAGAGTAGGTCTTGATCTCTCAGCACCATCAGTGGGAGTGAGCACTGGCTGCTGGTCCCGATGACCCCTGAGAGCTTCTCTACCTCCCCCTGCTCCTCAGGGGCGATTGGGGCAATAGTCACAACTCGTACCTGCTGATGGCACCAGACCTGCTCTCACCCTCTGCTGGCACATCCCTAATCACTCTGCGTTGGCAGCCAGTATGAGCAGGTCCAGAGCTATCAGTGCATGGGAGTGGCAGTGGTAGGAGCAGAGCTGCTGGCAGACAGGGGACCAGGGACTGCAATGGGAGAGACTGGGCGGGGGAATGGAGGATGGGTCAAGACCCGACCCTATACCCACTGCAGTCTCACAGCCCACAGTTCCTTTCAAGGTGCACAAATTCATGTACTGGACCCCTAGTGCATATATAAGTTCTTTGGTTAATTTCTTCCTGTCCCCCACCCCTTCCCTCTGAGATTTGTCAGACTGCTCCATGCTTCCATGTCTCTGGATCTATTTATTTTTATATCTATAAAATTCTATTATTTATTTTTATTAATAATATCCTATCTATCTTTCTATCTCCCTTCTTACTAGAATGTGAGTTTCCTGATAAGTGGGTTTTAATTTTTGTAATAGACACTTAGAGGTTTTAAATTTCTCAAGGTTTTACAATTATTAGTGACAAAATCAGCTCGTGCTTCTTCTGATATCCACATACCAGGAAGGGTCCATCTGATTTTCTGAGTATAAAAATGCCATGGAAGATGAAATACCATGAGAGAGAAATGCCCAATTTACATCAGACCCCAAACTCCTGGAACAATAATGTTGTTCTCCTATCTTAGCCCATTTTGAGTTTGGAAATGATTGTTTTCTGATGTTAAATTACTATTTGTGCTGAATAATTCAATAAGATGTTATAAGTGTTCTATGTTTCGATGGTCAAAATTGCTGTTAAATACTGAATTAAGCATGTCTCTTTACTGTAGACTTCCCATGGCCTTTAATATGCACATAACCCAAACTGATTAGCATAGAAAATACAGTCACATACCACTTCACAATGTTTTAATCATTGAGGGACCATATCAGTAATGATGGTATACCATATAGCCTAGGTGCATAGTATGCTACGCCATCTAGTTTTGTGTAAGTACACTCTGGTGTTTATACAATGATGAAATTACCTAACGATGCATTTTTGAGGATGTGTCTTTTTTGTTAAGTGGAATTACTGTACTTTTATGAGATTCCCATAAACATCAAATAGAACATATATTTCCTGGAACACAGCAGGTAAACATTGAATTAAATCTTTAGTAATAGATATTATGTTAGCAGAACAATTTTATTACAAAGAAAACTTTTTAATGAATTATTTTGCAAGAAGAGAAAAAAGAGCTAATATGTTTATATTAGTATTTTCTGGATTTTATTCTTATGTGTGGCTTATTCAGTTTTGTGAAAATCTTATTCTTTTTTTTTTTCAAGTATATGTATACAATTTTTTATTTCTCTAGTCAAGTCACATATTATTTTTGCCAGTCTGACTATTCTGGTGGAAGTGTTTAAACATTTTTAAGCCTATTATGGATTTCTTCTGTCCAGCTTCAAATAATTTCTAAAAGGGTTTGATAGTTATCCTATTACTTCCAATACAATGTGCACTGCTGTAGTTGGTAGTCTGTTCTGCTATAAGGTAAATTACATTTCTAATAAGTCTCAAAGTATAAAAAATTAAGGAATACAGATGTTCCAATGACAAAAGGTGCTTAGAACTAGAAAAGTAGTAGGAATAAAAATATTTTTCCCAAAGGAATTTAGTAATAAAGCTATAAGAAGGCTTTACTATTACATGCTAAAATAACTTGGCTTATCAAAACTGATAGAAATAACTGCTTTTCTCTTGCTGCTTTTAAAAGTCTCTCTTTGTCTTTAACCTTTGTCATTTTAATTGATGTGTCTTGTTGTGGGCCCCTTTGGGTTGATCTTGTTTGAGACTCTCTGTGCTTCCTGGACTTGTAATTCTATTCCTTTCACCAAGTAGAGGAAGTTTTCTGTCATTTTTCTTCAAATAGTTTTCAATATCTTGCTCCCTTTTTTTTCTTCTTCTAATACCCCAATAATGTGAATGTTGGTAGTTAGTTACCTACAAGGGAGCACCCATAAGAGTGTCAGCTGATTTCTCAATAGAAACTTTGCAGGCAAGGAGAGAGTGGCAAAAAATTTCAAAGTAATAAAAAACAAGGACTTACAACCAAGATTACTCTACCTAGAAAAACTATCATTTAGAAATGAAGGTTAGATAAAGAGATTCCCAGACAAGAAAAAGCTAAAGAAGTTCATCACTACCAAACCAGTATTATAAGAAATGCTGAAGGTATTCTTGGTGAAGAAGAAGGAGAAGGAGAAGGAGAAGAAGGAGAAGAAGGAGAAGAAGAAGGAGAAGAAGAAGAAGAAGAAGAAGAAGAAGAAGAAGAAGAAGAAGAAGAAGAAGAAGAAAAGACAATGGCAATAAATATGTATCTATCAACAATTGAATCTATAAACTAACAAGGACTCTAATGAACAAAATAAACTGATGAATATAATAGAACCAGGGGCATGGAAACATGGAGCAGACTGATGAATCTCAGAGGGAAGGGGGGTGGGGGAACAGGAAGAGATTAACTAAAGAATTTATATGCAAATATGCATTACCTATGGTCACAAACAATAGGGTGTGAAGGCCTGGGGTGGGGTGGGAACTGAGTGGAGGGAGGCAATGTGTGTGTGTGTGAGGGGGGAATCTGTAATACTATCAATAATAAAAATTTTTTTAAACTGATAAAAACAGATCTAGAAACTTCTTTCCATTGATAGAATTTGTAGCCTCTCAGTTTCCTCTATTACCTCTAGCTTTGCCTTGCTTTTGTAATTATGCTTGCAGCACAGTTTAAAATTAACATGAACTTTAAACAAAAGAATGAAAATAGGCATAGATAAAGTACAGGTAAGGAATGGAATAGCATGACATTTATATAGTTTTTTTGTGTTTGAACCCCTTTGCCATCCAAAGGTCCCTGTAGCCTTCAATAATGCCTGAAGCTCTCTCAAAGATTCTTGTGAATTCTCAGGACTCCTTCCATTTCATGGGCAAAGGAGAAAAATTGGGGGACATCTGTAATATTCTCAACAATAAAATACATTTAAATAAACATAGAAATGAATAAATGACTGTGGTTACCAGAAGCAAGAGGGGGAAAGGAATTTGTTGTGCAATGTTCAATGGGCATATAGTTTCAGTTTTGCAAGATGAAAAAGCTCTTAATATCTGCTGCACAACAATGTGCGTATAGTTAGCTGTACTGTACACTTAAAATTTTTTAATATGGTAAATTTTATGTTATGTGCCTTTTACCAAAATTTAAAAGCCCCATGGAATGCAGCTAAAGCTATGTTTAAAGAGAAATTTACAGCATTATATGCATTTATTAAGAAAGAAAGATTGAAATTTAATAACCTAAGCACCCATCTCAATAAATTAGAAAGAGGAGAGTAAAAATAAAAAGTAAAATTCCAAATAAAATAAAATAAAGTAATGATAGCAGAAATTATTTAAAAAAATATATTTCTTTATTGATTTCAGAGAGGAAGGGAGGAGAGAAACAGAAACGTCAATGATGAGAGAGAATTATTGATCAGTTGGCCCCTGCATGCCCCCCACTGGGGATCGAGCCCACAACCCAGGCATGTGCTCCTGGCCAGAATCGAACCTGGGACCCCTCAGTCCTCAGGCCGATGCTCCATCCACTGAGCCAAGCTGGCCAGGGCTGAAATTATTTTTTTTTAAAGTAAAGAGGAGACACAAACATTTTGGAGAAGACTAATAACATTTATAAACCTCTAGAAAAACTAGTTAAGAAAAAAGAGAGATAATATAAATAACCACTCTCTCAAATAAAACATTTAAATTCTGCAGACACTCAGGTGTTATGAACAATTTTATGCAAATTGATTTGAAAAAAGACAGAGAAACTCTTTCAAAAACTCACAAATAAAAACAAACATGACGAGAGATAGGAATCTGAATAGTTATATAACTGAATCCATAAATAGAAACTGTCAGGAGAAGATTCTCCAAGGCTTCCTACAGCAAGGTTATCTTTGCAAGGACATTTTTGGAAGCTAGGGATAGTGACTCTCTGTAGAGAGAGATCAGAGGGCAGATTTGTTTCCTGACCAGGAAAATAAAGTCTCTCTGCAGAGCAAAGTTTGGTCAGGTTTGCTAGCAGCCCCTTAAAAAGATAGTGTTTCCTAAAGTCAATATTCCCTCAGCTGTGACACAAGTCATTGTGTGTGTAGTGGTCACTTGGGCCAGCCTTTTTATCACTCCCTTAGGAGTTGGAGGAAGGGGCTGTGCTGCCGGCTGTGTCATGATGATAAACTGTCAAAATCCATCTGAGCTTGTTGTTTTCTTACCGAACAACAGTGGGCCTATAAGAAGTGTGGCACGTAGTCACTGTTGCTTAGGAACTGCTTGACTTGACAGAAACCTTCCCACAAAGCAAATGCAGGTCCGGTTGCTTTCATGGAGAGATTTCTTCCAAATGTTTAAGAAAGAATTAATGCTGCTGTTAGCAAAACTTTTTTCAAGGAATACAGACAGAGAAAACATTACCCATATTGTTTAAGGAAGTTGTTGTAACCTTGATACTAAGGGCTAAAGGATCTTAGAAGGAAAATTACATGCCAATCACAGTCATGACCATAATTGTAAGAAACTAAATATTACAAACTCAATCCAGTAATAGGCGCTAATGATAACATACCACAACCAATTTCAGTTTAATTCAGAAATACAAATTGCTTAACATTTGAAGATCATTTAACATTTGAAGAAACTGGTCCAATAGAATGTTAACAATCTGGAATTTGCTAATTGAATTCCTGTGATGTCTTTTAAGAGTCCTCTGCCTACTACATTCCCTATAAATTGTTAAAGCCTTGGTCAGATTCATATTTGACCTTTCACGAGAGTACTTTATAGGTGGCAGGGTGTACTTCTATCAAGAGACTCACCATGACTGGAGGTGTCCTTTCTATGATGTTAGAAGCCACTGAAGAGTATTAATTCTTTAAGGGTTGCAAAATGGTGATATCCTAATTCTCTAACAATTCCTTCATTTATTGGCTGCAACACTTATATAAAAAACTTTCATCAGCCCTGACTGGTTTGGCTCAGCGGATAGAG
>PVJC01051216.1:0-11575 GCA_004026665.1 Murina feae | reverse complement strand
AGGACCAAGCCTTTGGACACTTCGTCAGCCTGGGACGGGGAGGCCGGCCTGGCGGGGGCAGGCAGGATGGAGGCGGATCTCAGCTGCACCCCAGCTGTACCTGTACGTCCCGTGCCCCACTTCACACGCCAACCAGAACCAGGGGCGGAGCTCTCCTCACATCCCCAGGACCCTGGGAGGAAATCGGGGTGGCGGGGGGAGAAAAAGGGGGGTCTGGCCAGAGCCGGAGAGGCTGGCAAGAGCGGTGACCTCACGCCTGGTCCCTGAGGGTAGCCTGTTGGAAATCTGAGATGCCGGCTGGAAGGCTGCAGCTGGAAGAGAAAAGCTTCCCGGAGAAATGCCAGATGTCCTGAGTTAGGAGGCCCTGGGCCCCCACTGCATGTGTCATCGCTTTGGAGAGCCTGTGGGGTCTCTGAGGAGTGAGAAATGGGGGAAAGACAGCTGAGAGCTGGGGGAGGCAGTGAGGCCTGGCCCGCCCTCCCCACGCCCAGGCCTGAGTGGCTGCTGAGCTGTCACACTCCAGGATAAAGGTAATACAATAACCGGAGAGAGAAAGAGGCCCGGGAATGTGGGGGGAGGATGGAGGAGGGAGGCAAGGAAGAGCAGCTCTCTGTCCGGGACCCCTCGGCAGGGCCTGGCCTTTACTGCACTCTGAGAGGAGTCAGTCTCTTGAAAATCATGACTCCAGCCTTGCCAGTGTGCGCAGTGGTTAGAGAGTCAGCCTGCACACCGAGGGGTAGCAGGTTCGACTGCTGATCAAGGGTATATACCTGGGTTGCAGGTTCCATCCCCGGCTCCAGTGGGGGCACATGCAGGAGGCAAGCAATCAATGTCATCCCCCATCTCTCTCTCTCCCTCCCTCCCTCTCTCTCTCCTCTCCCTCCCTCCCTTTCACTCTCTAGAACTCAATGGGAAAAATACCCTTGGGTGAGGATTAACAACAAAACATGTTAAAAGAAAAAAAGAGTGACAGCTAACAGTGCCGCTACCCTCCGTGTCAGGCCCCTGGCCGTCCTCTAACGCGGCAGTCCAGCCCTCCCTCTGGATGGCCGGGTGAGTGCAGGCCCCCTGCGCCATCCTAGCCGCCCACACTGTCCAACAGCCTGGACCTGAGCACATGTCCTCAGCACGGCCCCGCAGGCACGCACGCATCTCCTACGGAAAGCACTGCCACTCCAAGCTCAACCCTCCGGGGGCAGAAAGACAGTCACCATTAGTCACTATGCGACGTTGGGCGAGTTGGTTCACAGCCTCTGCAAGCCTCAACGTTCTCATCTATAAAATGGGAGGTCATAACCTCGCCCAAGAGCGCAGGGCTGCCTGACATAAGGCTGGCCCGGGAGCACTCTGAGCACTTAGTAAATGCTCAGTGAGCACTGGCTTCGCTCAGACCTCTGAGAAAACGCCCCGTATGTGGGACTTAATGCGTTGGGGAAACGGGACCCCTATTTTACAGGCATTTTCCTATAATCGGGCTATTGAGAAAGTTCAAGGGCACTCGGTTTAGATCCCACGCTGCAGACTGCATGGGCAGCCACGGACTGAAACGCTCATCATTTCTGCAGGTTTTGGTCACTGTTCTGTGCTGCGGGCCGAATGAATTAAATGACCCTCCACTGATATTCTAGCCTGGGCATCCTCAAACTACGGCCCGCGGGCCACGTGCAGGCGTTTTTGCCGCCACTGCCTGTCCTGCTGAGAATAAGCTATGTGCAGTGTGCTAGGAATTGGTTCATCGTTTTTTTCAAACTATAGTCCGGCCCTCCAACCGTCTGAGGGACAGTGAACTGGCCCCCTGTTTAAAAAGTTTGAGGACCCCTGCCTAGTGTCACCAACTCTGTCTGAAGGACAACTACACGATCACTCAGTCACAGCTGTGCCAACCGCAGGGAACAACGGATTTGCACAGCGTCATCGGTCCTTTAAGAAAATGAGAAGGAAATGTTTGAGGGGCCTCCCGAGTGAGAGAATCAGGGTCACCCTCCGAAATCTGCCTGCAAAACGGGAGAGCTCGCAGGAGAGAAATGAGTCTCCTGTAAACGGCAGAGGAGGGGGGGGCAGGGCTTTGTCTTTGGGATGGCAGTCCTGAATAAAGCTCCATGTCTACGTCCGTCTCGGCGTCCCGGCGTCTCGGCAGGCACGACCCCACCGAGGGGAAGTCGGGGCCCGTGTGCTGCTGGAAACAGAGTCCCCCGCGATGGCAACTGGAGCGCTCACAGTACCGACCTCCCTGCGGCATCGAGCGAGAAGAAACCGCCTCAGCGCGGACAGAGCGACTCGGCCTCCCGGATTGTTCCTTCCCATAAAACGCGCTTGACCGCGATCCCTAAACCAAGCCCCTGTGATTCTAATTCTCTAGACAACCGGCACCACATGAAGTTCCTCCGGCTACCGACTCGCACCGCAGGCACGAGCGGGAATAAAGCGTCCCACTCCTGATCGCATTCATTGGGAATAAGCCCCCCAGAGGAACGTCGGTTTCACTAGATCCACGTTAAAATCAGACTCTGGCTTAAACCAGCTTGAGGGCAAACACAGAGACTCTGCAGAAAGCGCAAAGGCAGGCCTCTGGGGGGAGGGGAGATGGGAATGGGACACAGGCGTTAACTAAATAATCCGAAGCAGCCCTCGGGATGGCTGAAGAAGCAGCACCAGCCCTGACTGGTCTGGCTCAGTGGATAGAGCGTCGGCCTGCGGACTGAAGGGTCCCAGGTTCGATTCCGGTCAAGGGCATGTGTCTTGGTTGCGGACACATCCCCGGTGGGAAGTGTGCAGGAGGCAGCTGGTCGATGTTTCTCTCTCAACGATGTTTCTAGCCCTCTATCCCTCTCTCTTCCTCTCTGTAAAAAAAAAAAAAAATCAATGGAATATATTTTTTTTATTTAAAAAAAAGAAGAAGTAGCACAAATCATTAGGAATGTGTGGTATTGAGGGTAGAAGCCAAAAATCTCCAAATATCTTAGGAAGCCATGAGGTCAGAGACCAGAGCCACTGCGGGGCGGAAGGGAGCGCTTTTTCACCCCAGAAAAAGGCACTCGGTGAGCCTTCCTCGCTGAAAGTCACGGCCGTTACTAGGGAACGGGTCCAAACAGCCATGTACACACCGAATCAATACTGACAGCTGGGCCTCCGGCCACATAGCTTCGCAGATGGCAAGATCTCCTTGGGATGAGCGGCCATGGCGAGCACGAGGCACAAGGACGATAACAAGACTGGACGAGAAAGGGGAAACGTGCCAACTGGGGCCTGGACGGTGGAGGGCAGAGGACTCAGGGCCGGGACCTTGCTGGGGGGATCCGCACACACACGCGGCTCTCCCAGGCCGGGCTGTCTCCTTCTCTGCCCCTCCCCCTCCCAGCACAGAGCACACGGCGTCTCTCTCCACGGCCTTGGGGGAGGGGGTCTCACACACCTCAGAGCTTCCTCTTCACAACAGAAAGTGGGACAGCAGACCCAACGCAGACAGCTTGCTCACAGCCTCCCAACTGCACCACCTGCACGGCCTCAGGAGAGCGGCCGGGGTCACATTTTCCAGACTCTTACGTTTGGCCTACAGCATGTTTTTAATTGTTGAATTAACTGACAAATCTTGAAAGTCAAATGTTTTCCCATAAAAAAATGTGGAGCTCTAACTCTGGAGATCCGGCAAGGTCAGGCTCACATTCCTGAGACGTCGCTGAGTGTGACACTCGGTCAGCGGCGTGAAGGCAGCTGCCCTCCCATGTGCCGCAGTCCCCCCTGCTCCCTAGTACCTGACACCCAGGTAGCCGGTCTCATCCCTTTGTGTTATCTGCCTGGCCTCTATTAGCAAGTTTTATAGGAAAAAAGGCAAAGTTCTAGAGTGGCTTTGCTTCCACTAACAGAATGATTCCAATCTTGGCAGGCCCCGACTTTTTCATATCGATGTCATTTTGCAAAATTCCAGTTAAAAGGAATCTCTGGAAATGACACTGGTGTTAGATAAATTTCTGGTTAGCGTATTGTTTTATAATTGTGAACATACAGCCCATGGTGAAAAGTGTTTGTTTTTTTTTTGTCCTTAAAGTTTCACATAATCAGTTTTCTCCATCAAATTCCACTATTCAATTTTATTAGAATTTCACAGAGGACTTCTCTTAGACCTTCAAAGACCTGATAATCCCAATGACACTAAATGATTCTGGACCACAGGAAATTTTTAAAAATCCATTTCTTTCTCTGAAGCAAATATAACACTGACACCTAAACTAGGTAAGTCTAGCACACAAAGACATAAGAACTCATCTCACTCATGAATATCAACAACAAAAAATATTAACATAGCGTGAGCAAAACAAATCAACCTCCATGGTAAAGAAGAAAACCCACATCATGGGGCCTAGGACCTACTCCAGAAATGTAAAAACATTTTAGGATCCATGAATATAATAACCCAATATGTTACTAGATCTCAGGAGAACATCGTAATCATTGCCGAAGAAATACTAAAAACCGTCAATAAAATTAAACAACCTACTTCTAAAAAAAACACTCCATGAAGCAGGAATGGATGGATGCTGCCTCGACGAAAACACACAGACCACAGAGTCCTAAAGCCCACAGGGCAACGCCAGCAGCACCCTCAATAAGGTTAGGTACCCACTCTCTCCACTCCTGTGTAACAGTGTGATTGGGGGGGGGCGGGTGTCCATGGACACAATTAGATAAAAGAAAGCAACCAGCAGCACAAGAATGGGAAAAGAAGCAGCAGACCTCTGCTGATGGGACCATATGCATGGAAAACCATGAGGAATGATCTCAAAACTAACTCCAACGGCCAAGAACTCAGTAAAGTAGCAGGATTTATTACCACAACCATCAAAAGCTTTCAAAACCATGAACAGTAGCCAGTTAGAAGGTAAAATTCCACATGTGAGAGCAAAATACTCATAAATACACTGAACGAGAAACAGTGAAAAAAATCTCACCAAGTTATTCAACAGGACATGACTCGTAAATTACTAGAAGCAGCTGGAGTATTTATATATAGGAGTTTGTTCCACCAAACAGTGGAATACTACACTACTATACAATATTTACACACACACACACACACACACACACACACGAAGATCTCCCTAAACTGATTACAGAACAGTCTCCATAATATGAAAAAGCAAGGCATAAAAAGATTACTGCTTTTTGTACAAGAAGGGGGAATAAGATATTCATGCATAAGTAGCTATTTAATTTTATAAAAAGAAAACGTGGGATGAACAAACAACTGGAAATTGATGACCTTTGCAGGGAGGTAGGAAAAGGCTGAGAGAACTAAGGTGGTGATAAGCCATCTCTGGGCACACCTTCTTCTACACTTTGGCCTTTGAATCCTGTTGATGTTTTACATAACCTAAGAATTAAATGGCATCAGCGAAGACGGGATGACTCTAACACTGCATGAAAACAGAAAGAAACGGGCGCCATCACAGGACAGACTAGTAACGTTACCCGGGGAAGAGGAAAAGCAAGCACCAGTCGCTCTGCACACCATGCTCTCTGCGCACACCCAAGGAGACACATTCTAAAGAAGAAAAAAGAACTGCAAACAGTAAATCTGGAATTCTACTTAGTAGGTTTGTTCACGGCAGAGGTGTGGGTACAGCCACGTTTAAAATCATCTGGGCTGCGACGTGTCAACATATGCTGCTGGTTGTTCCCAAGCAGGTGTTTCTGTACCAGGGGTTCGGGTTTGTTTGCGTGCCCAGTTGGAAGGGCAGGGAGGGCATTTCTGGCAGAAGGAGCAAGGAAACCCTAAGAAGGTTCCACGTGGGTGAAACTTAAGATTCCAGGGAGGAAGCTGGAGGGGCAGGGGGCGGAGGCAGGCCTCTTCCTCCCACACTGCAGGGGTTCCTCTCACACTGCACACCACGTTGGCCCTGGCCTCGCACCCCAGGCTGAGGAGAGCGTGGTCTCTATCCAGGATGCAAAGAACCCCCGGGGGCCGACGGTCTCTGGGACGCGGAGCTCATCTGGAGACACTCAATGAGTTAAGTGAAACCCGGGGCGTGCACAGGAGAGAGCTGGATGGCTGGGTGGTCAGGAATGTGCAGCACAAACAAGCACCCCGATGCAGAAAGGCACGTGTTTTAGAACCCGTGCCAGCATTCTCTGACCCGACGGGAACCAAGAACATGCGATAGGACCGCCTTTACCCACCCTAACTATTGGGGGTGGGGAGACAGGGGGGAGGGCGGGCAGAGGCCTGGCTACTTAACTCACTGAACACATGCGCTTCGTATTCTAGGGCAGAACCGTTCATACATCATCTTCAGAAAAGCGCCTCGTTTCCCAGAAGGAGTCAGCACAAATATTTCCACTTCACTATTTTAGGAAACGTTCTGTAAGCTGCTTTCAGTGTTTACCATTCGCTGGCTTCTCCATGAAAAGTTCATAATAAAGCAACATGCGTCCTATTCTTTCTGGTCTAGAATCGCAAGGAAGCTTCCCGGGTCCCGGGTGAGAATATTTTTGAAGGTTCTTAGGAATGACCTTTGGGGAACTCGGTGAGTTCAAACATCAGCTCCACACGTCCAAGTCTGCCCCACCCTGACGTGGGACGGACTGTGGGAGGAGTCCCATTTTGGGGACGTTGTCAGCCCTGGGCAATCCAGAAGGTGTGAGGGGCACTGGCTCCATCTCACCTTGGTCTGGGAGGCATCTGTTGTTACTTAGCAAACCAATCGGAGACACAGTTGCCAAAAACAACTGTTTGCCACGATTCTCCAAGGGGGGGGGGGGCGGGGGAAAGAGAGGCTCAGCTGGGTGGTCTCACTCGGGGTCTCCCATGAAGGGTAGCAAGGGCAGGCGCATCTCACACGAGTCCCCTCACACGTCTAGCTCCTGGCAGCGGTGGCTGGAGGACGGGACCCTCTCCCTCCAGGGGAAACATAAGGTTTCCATGGGGTCCTCAGGCTTCTCAGGAGACAGCTGGACCCCAAGGGGTGGCGTTCACAGTATGAGGCAGGAAGGGCAAAAGCTCTTTATACGCAATCTTTTTATTTCAAATTTTATTTTTTCCCATCATTTATTCCCTCTATGCTCTCTTCCACCTCCACCCCTGCAATCACCATGAGTTCTCTCTCATCTTTTCTGCCCAATCCCTCTACTCTCCCCAGCCCCACCCCACCTCAGATCAGTCTTAGGCCTCGGACGGTGTCACCTCTGCTCAAATCTCTTGGTAAAAATAAGTCACAAGGCCAGCCCTGATTCATGGGGGAACGGATAGAGATCCCAGCTCTCCACGGGGGTGTGGCAAGAATATGTGGCCCGGGGCACGGCTGGCCGGTCTCATGCCCCTTAGACAAAAAGGCACAGCCCTGCTCCCCTGCCCTGCGTGGGTCACAGCGTTCCACCATCACAAAGGCTGGCCTGCAAGGAAGAGCTGGTAACACAAACCCTGTGGCTGCTTCAGCAGCGCTCCCCTTTCTACACAGGGCAGGACAGGGAACTATCCAGGCTCTGAGGGCAATGTGGTCTCTATAGCAACCATTCAACCTGGGCTCCCTAAGGGGAAAGCCATCATAGACTATGTGCGAGCAAACGGATGTGGCTGCATCTCAATAAAACTTTATTTACAACAGGTGGTGGGGCAGAGTCGCGTGCTGGGCTCTGGTCTAGGAGGAGGGGCGCTGGATTTGAGAATGGAAAGTCGGGCCTGGGAGTCTGACTTCACTGCTCATGTGACTTGGGTTGGGTTTCCTCCACGTCGCAGTTTGTCTTCCACATCTAAAACACAAGGGCGATGCCACCCATGTGCCAAGGTGGTTGGAGAGAGTGACGCGTGAAAGGGCATGCCCCCCACCCTGCCCCCTCCCCCCGAACACAAACTGGCTCCCCAGAAGGAAGGTCCCAGAAAAATCCAGGTGGGCAGAGAGAGGGACTGTCGGCACTGTTCCCGATGAAATGGGACCTTCGCTCATGAAAATTACATTTTGCAGAGGACTGACCAGTCTTTGTTAAAGACCTGGCACTGCTGTGTTCTTTCTCGATAACAACATATCTTGTTTTAAGGCGTACAGATGGCATGGACATACCCGGTATGTCACAAACAAGCAGCGTATGTGGACGCCTGAACAGCAAAGGACCCAAACACGCAAGTCTCAGAAGGCTTGTTACTTAAACACAGAGCTTCTTCAGAGGTAAGCCTGTTTTGCAGCCTCTGGAAGGTTAAAAAATTAGCCTCTGGGACAAGCGTATATATTTTAAAATACTAAAAGCATAACGGGAACTTATGAATATGTGAGTACAAGCTTAATTTTTCTGAAACCGGCCTTTGTAGAAAAAAAATATTGGGGAAAAAACGTTCATCTATCCTTCGTCAAAAGGAATTAAAGTCCTGTGTTGGCATCTCCAGTAAGAGGGAAGCCCTTCCGTGTACCAACAGTTCCCCAAGAGTATCCCACACACGTAGCTGGAACTGCACTCCTGCTTTAGGAGAATCCCACTCCATCCACAGGAAAGTGGATATATCAGTAGTTGAGTGACTTTGCCCAAGGACAACACCTTGTGCACTGTAGCTCTTCCTGCTGCAGACACCTGAGGCGCCTCTCGCCCAATGACACCCACTTGCAACTTCAACATCCCTGACTCCACAGCTGGGCATCCCGGGCTGGAGCAGCTGGCCCCAGCCCCCTGAGAGATAGCTGGTGTCCTGGAGCCATGGCGCCAGCAGCATCCTACAAGGGTGTGGGTTCCCTCCTAAGCCCCAGAGTGTGTGCCAACAGCCGTCACCGTTCGGCTCGCATGTCCCTTTCCAAAACACCTGGACCGCTTCCGGAGAAAGCACTGCCGCAGAAAGTCAACATCCAAGCATGGCTGGGCGGCCCTGTTGCTCTCAATTCATCAGATAATACATCGGTAGGTACTGTCGGTCGCCTGTTTCGGCCATTAGATAGGAAGGAAGTCAGGTGACTTGGCATCCAGACAAGCAGAAGCGAACACTCCCCAATTCCCTCGTCTCTGTACTGGAGCAGAATGGAATTCTCACATGATGGCTGGGATGTCTATATTAAGTCTCGCAGGCCAATCTTCTACTAAATAAAGTTCAAGTGGCACTGAGTTCACATGACACTGGAGCCTTCCCGACAGCTGATTGTCCTCCCCATATCTCCAGTTTTAGAACTTGAGCTTCAAAGTCACTCCCTTGCCCGCTTTTTCCATGGCCAGCGTCCACTCTGTGCCCAGGTCGACGTGTGTGATGAGCTTCCAAAGGACCAACAGATAACAGACCTGCCTGTCTCACGCGGTGTGCGCATGCGTGTGCGTGTGCGTGTGCGTGTGTGTGTGTAATCTGCGTGGGTGAGTACACACAAACCCATCGCTTAAGGTCAATGGTCACATAGGACATGAACATGAGGGGAAGCTGGGTCAAGGGTATGTGGGAACTCTGTATTCTCTTTGCAACTTTTCTGTAAATCTAAAATTAGACCATAATGAGGAGTTTTTGTTTTGTCCTTGAAGAATAAACTTTTGGTCAACTTAAAGGCCCGAAGCCCATGACCCTCATTTTCACAGGCTCTGTTTGCATGTCATTAAATCCCTCGGAAAGTCGCTTTGTGTAGCCCTGAAACGAAGCTGATAAGATCCCCCTCGGGTTTGAAAAATGCACCTGACAAATACGGTCTGAGCGTTCAATGTGAAGATTAGGGCTGTTTTCCCTGTGACGGCTGTAACTCGAAACCATGAGACGCTGAGAGCAGCCACTCACCGGGTTACCATGCCATCCCCATTTCTCATCGCGGCCAAGGCAGGGGGACAGCAAACACTGACGCATGCGCCTCTGGCTGTCTTTATTGCTCTAAGCGCACCTGAAGCAATATTCACTTCATTTTCGTGGCGTTGCCTATTCAATATTTAAGCAAATATTTCAAAAGAAGTGATTAAACACTGGCCTCCTCGATTTTTTAAAACTCAGGGTCTCTGTTCTTGTTCCCTCTCCTGGGAATCCTCTCCTCAGGGATCCTCATGACCTTTCCTCTCATTCCCCCTCAGATGTACAGACACATCAACCCCTCAGCGAGCCCTTTCCTAACCACCCTGTTTATAACTGTGTGCCTTTCCCAACACTTGGCATCTTAGAAATTATCCCTCCTAATATTCTGTAATTTCGTTTGTCTAGAGTCCATCTTCCCCAAGTAGAAATTACTAGTAAGCTCCATATGGGTGTGGTTTTCTATGTTCTGCTCACTGCTAATGGGATTTCTTTAAAACACTCTCTGGAGAGACATTCCATGTTCATGGATAGGAAGACTCAATATTGTCAAGATGTCAGTCTTAATGACAAGGTTCTCTGGCATCAACGCAACCAGAACAGAGTATTGTAAATGAGGAATGGGCATTTCTTATGCAGAAACAAAGTGATTAACACCCATCGGGGGCTTCCTCACTCACTGCTGCGGGCATGTTATACTGTCCCTTCATGCTTTTAGATATTACATCATCTATATTATCCATACTAAGTATACGTCACTTTTATGTAAATTATATCTCATTCACTCCTCACCAAACTGTGAAGGAGGAGGAGCAGGTATTATCATTCACTTTAAAATGTTCCCCGTAATATTTCTGAGTTGGATAATTTTTAAATAAAACATCAAAGTATAAATCTTTTTAAGATACAGTCATTTCAGTTCCGATCCTGGGGTGGGAAGAAAGGGTAGGGAATCTCAAAATCTATACATAAACAGAAGCACATGTGGAAGTTCCTGAAGCCTAAAACCTACTTACATTTCATATATACATGTATGTGCATATGTATATGCGTATATGTGCATGTGTATGTATACACACACCTAGATTCACTTTTTTTTTTTAATCACAGCACAAAAGGGCAGTTGTTAGAGTAACTCCCCTAAGATGCACATTTTTCACATTTTTAAAATCTCTGACATTGAGGTGTGTCTTACAGCCACAGCTACCTTACAACTATGCTCTGTAGCATTTTTTTTCTTTCTTTGAGATACAGGTTGAATGGTCTTAACTTCTTTAATTAGCACACTATACACACAATCCTGCATTTGTCTTTCTTGTTTAGCAGTATATCTTGGATGACTCCTTATCAATGGCTACACAGATGTCTCTTTGACTTCTGCGGAGGCACAGTAATCCAATGAACGGACAAACCATAACTGGCCCAGCAGCCTAGCAGTGGGAGTTAGCCAGGTTTCAACCTTTTGCATATACTGCAGGGACTATCCCTGGGCCACGGGTAGCGGGTGTGTGTGTTTTGAAAGCAGAGAATATACAGAAGCCTTTGGTTTTGGGGAACAGCAAGATGGCGGCATAAGGTAAACACCATAAATGCAGCCGTGAACAACTATTTCAGAAAAACCACGAAAAGAACACACAGACACCACTCGCACCCACAGGAAGGCTGGCTGAGTGAAAATCCTACAACCAGAGAAGAGTCTGAGACTCAGAGGAGCAGCGGAAGCAAAGTACAGAGGTACGGAGGCGCGCGCACGGGGCTCGGGGAGAGGGTTGGCGCCGGAGGACGCGGTTCTTTTCCAAAACGGAGAGAGCCACAAGTTCCCAGCGGCTCTGAACTCCAGTTCCAGGC
>PVJC01051215.1:0-11534 GCA_004026665.1 Murina feae | reverse complement strand
CCCCTGCCACCTCTTACCCGCTCCCCGGCCCGCCACCTTGCTTTCCCACTTCCTGGTGCCCTGGTGCCCTGGTGCCACTTCCAACTGCCAGCATAGGCAGGCAGTTGCAACAGAACCCTTTCGTTTGCTTTGGTTCCGTGGTTGTTGGCCTCCATCTTGGCTGGGTTAATTTGCATACAGCCGCTCTGATTGGCTGGTGGTAACGGTCACATTTGCATGTTTCGCTTTTATTATAGAAGATTAGCAGAGCCACGGCTAAAGAGACTGGGCAATATACTCCAGGGAATTCAGTGATTGTATAACTGACCAGTGGGGGATTTGCCTATGACTGCCCCTTTTGACCACATCAGGGCAATTTCGATAACTTGCACCGTGTGACTGACTCAGTACTGAAAACCCTGAGGTCAAGAGCAGCCAGCCTCTCTTTATCCCTGTGAGCTCGCAGAGCTTTAAACATTTTGGGTTGCTAACATTTAAAAGTAATGGTTTTCTATGAGCAAAATCTAACTTTGTGGTCTTTCCAAAAAGTCTGACACCACAGGACCTGAGTCCCACACTGCAACAAAGGACGGAATGGAAAAATATGGGGCATCAGCTCATCTGCTCACAGGAGGCCAGCCCACTCTGTGGATTTATTTACATGCCTTGCATAGTCCCTGTAGCCATTTGAGTTTGACGCCTTTGAAGAACATTATCTCATGTAACTAGCCATGTTTTTAAGAAAACTTGAATGGAAAAAATACATAAAATGTGCACATATTTGTACACACCTGCTGACTTTTTGCAAACTAAACACACCCAAGATTAAGAGACAGAGTGGTATGAGCACCAGAAGCGCTTGTGTGTCCCTCGCAGTGACTACTTGTTTGCCACCAGCACTATCTTGATATCTACCATTTCTGGTTTTGGCCATATTTCTGGAAGGTTTACTAAGTATTTGAATATATTTCGACTCATTTGATCTTTACAACAACACTGGGAGGTAGGTAGGGCTGGGCAATCAGAGGTAGAATACAACTCTACTTGTTCAGCGCTGTTCTTTATTGTCTTCGTCATTTGGGCAATATATTTTGTGACTAACCTGAATAAAACCCGCACGAAAATCCTTCTATCTTTCTGAAGCCACTAAACCTGAGATGTTATAGAACATAATAAAACCCGACCCACTGAAAGCGCTTGTTATCTCAAGCAGTAGGAGACTCCACTGTTGCCGAACTTCTCTTTCCCCTCAAGCTTTTATCCATGTTGCTTGTTTTGAGAGCTCCTGCGTGCCTCTCTGATTAGAAGTGAAGAATACAGCTGTTAGAACATTTGCTGCAGCTGTAGGCTTCGCTCTCAAAGTTCATGTGTTACTGAGATATCGCCATGCCTCTGAAAATACAGAAAGCACTATTGTAATACTTAGCATGCGCTTTGCAATGCCTCCATTTGCGGAATTTATTTTGATAGAAATAGTTCTTTAGACCAGAATATGCCTATTTTGTTTTATTTCTTTTTTTAAAAAAAAATCTGTTCATGTTTGCATAGCCAGTAGAGTTACAAATCCAATATAACAGGACTTTAGCTGTTTTTTTCTTCCCTTTCAAAAGCAATGACAGGAAGGGAAACTTATGTATAATATTCTGTCATCTGCCCGGATAAAAAGAATGCATACAATTTTTCACCCTCAAGTATTAATGACAGATGAATTTATAGTTATTTGTAATGCGTTGGATGATTACTTTTTAAGAGAGCTTGGCCAAAGCCGATGGTAACGCTAGCTCTCATCTATAGTAATGGAATAACTACATCCAAACTTGCCTTTTTATTCTAATCATATAATTGAAAAATAACATTTAACATACCCCCCAAACTGATGGACTCATTACAAAGCTTATTTATTATTTTTTAATATTTAAAATGACTCCTGTTTTAAACAAAATTTTGGCCATTATTTAGCCATGATAGTTATTTATACCCTAACAAATAGTAGAGGGTTTTTTTTATTTCTTCAATTGTGTCACTGTATATGCCCAAGTGAACAGGAAACATATTGAATTATAGTTCTCTGATGTTTTTGTTTAAGAAATGTTCTATAATTATAAACTTCCATAGCATTATTTCTCTAGAATTAATAGGCATTTTTAATGTAAATAAAATCAAATCATCAATAACAAAACAAAAAACCCTCAAAGTTATCCATGGTTGTTGAAGGCTGTCAGGTGGATTTGATGTATTTTTTGGGGGAGGGGGTGTTACCATATTTACCCCTACTGTACTAGTAACTTGAGCCCTGATCCTAATTTTTTTCTGACCAATAGGTGTAGTACTTTTCTGGCTATTCCATTTTGATCACAGTCTTTATCTTTATAACCTACAGTGCAGCAGAAGTAAGGAATTCAGACAGGACTTTACCAAAAGATAATAAAATGGAAATAAATTTAGAGAAGTAAACTATTTGGCATATGAGGCAGAATTTAATTTCAGCTTGTATTGACTCCTGGGGTACCATAGCTCTATTCTGGATCTCCTAAAACCTATCCTTAAATGACAGAGGTCATAGCTGATCACTGTCCCCTTGGAAACACCTTCAAGAATATCTAGCAGTCTCAGCGTCGAGAAGATCTATAAGTAGAATTAGAATGGCCTCTTTTTATATTTCACATATCTTCTGTAAAGCCATCATACACTTGTGAGTGATTGATCAGCAGATCTCAGGAAAGATCTTGCCTTCCATTAGAAGCAGGCCCTTGGCTTGAAGCCTGCATGGGAGAATAATTTAATGATATCACCCTTCCCCTCCTCAAAAAAAAAAAAAAAAAAAAGATGCAGAAGAAGGTGATTGTTTTGTATTTTAATCCCAAGTGAAAAAGCTCTTCATTTTCTTTTAAATTTAAATTTTATTTTTAATTACAGCTTACGTTCAATATTATTTTGCATGGTGCTTAGACAACCGTGTACTTTACAAAGTGTTCCACCCTATATTCCCAGTGCCCACTGGGCAGGGCCTCAGAGATGAAAGTTGCTATAAAGTATCAACAACCATGATCTGGAAGAGTTGACTAGGTTGCATAGCTATCAAATGTTTTGTTAAGATTTGTAGCTGACCAGCATTTCATAGAGGCCAAATATTTTTTCTTCTCTGAGGCTAAACCTGTTCCTTCTCTGCCAGAACATAAAATAAATATGGATACCTCACTGAGATAGAAATAAAGGGCTTTCCCACTGGACCTGAAGATCAGGAATAAAATAGGGATGTCCATTTTGACCACTCTTACTTAACATAGTACTGGAAGTCCTAGCCACAGCAATCAGACAAGAAAAAGAAATAAAAGAAGTAAATTAAACATCTTACCTAGTATTTAGAGTCACTGTCTCCTTGTTGATTTTTTTTGTCTGGAAGACCTAATCAGTGATGACAGTGGGGTGTTAAAATCCCTACTATGATTGTATTGCTGTCTATCTCTCAAAGTCCTCATATATATATATATATATATAATATTTTTTAAGGGTCCTAGATTGGGTACATACAGATTCATCAGGGTTAGATCCTTTTGGTCAGTGGATGCATTTAGTATTATGTAGTGACCTGCTAGTCTCTTGTTATGGCTCTTGTTTTTAAATCCATTTTGTCACATATAAGTATTACAACACCTTCTTGTCTTCATTTTTATTTGCATGAAAATTTTTCTCCATCCTTTCACTTTCATCCTATACGAGTCTTTTGTTTTGAGATGGGTCTCTTGTAGACAGTTTATATATGGATCATGTTTTCTTTTTTTATTTATTGATTAATGTATTACATGTGTCCTTACCCCTCATTGCCCCCCACCCCCCACTCATGCCTTCTCCCCATGATGTCTGTGTCCATTGGTCAGACCTATATGCATGCATACGAGTCCTTTTGTTTTTGATTGCTGTTGTCCCTTTCTTGGGTGGTCCAGGTCCTCAGAGTGATTAACTATGAGGCTCAATCTCAATCACACTGTGGCACCTGTTATACAGTTGCTAATAGAACAAGATAGTAAAAATAGCACCAAAACCAGAACCAAACACACACACATACACACACAGAGAATAAAAACTAATAACAAGAACCAAAACAACCCTATCATCAACAACAAAATAAATAAGAAAAGACAAGAGGAAGAAAGGGAGATAAAAAGGAATAATATAATACAAGAGATCAAAATAGAGCAGGAAGATCTTTCTGAAGAGGGAGAATGAGAAGGAAATGATGAAGATATATATAGATATCTATATATCTATATATATATATATATATAGATATATAGATATCTATATATATATAGATATATATATATAGAGATATATATATAGATATACACACACACACATTAGGAGCCTGGTGCACAATATATTATGCACTCTGGGTGTCCCTCAGCCCAGCCTATACCTGCCCAACCCAAGGCCCGCCACCTGCCCAGCAAACACCACCCATCTCACACACCCCATGGCCCACCATCTGCCCACCAGCCCCGCCGCCCCACCGTCTGAGCCGCACCCACCTCTTGTGGTTGCACTGCTGGCCTCCATCTTGGCTGAGTTAATCTGCACACAGCCACTCTGATTGGCTGGTGGGCGTGGCTTAGACATCCCGGAGAAACAGTCAATTTCAATATTATGCTTTTATTAGAGTAGATATACTAGGGGCCCGGTGCATGAAATTCATGCACGGTGGGTGGGGAGGGGGTCCCTCGGCCTGACCTGCACCCTCTCCAATATGGAGTTCTTGGGGACTCTCACAATCCAAGACCTCTGGTTCTTAACCGCTAACCTGCCTGCCTGCCCTAACCACTCTGCATGCCTGCCTGCCTGATCCCTCTAACTGCTCTCTCCTGCTGGCTTGGTCACCCCTATTAATTTGCTTTTTTAATCTTATCCCCATCACACACAATTGTATTTGACTTCCTTATTGGCTTCTTCCTCTCACACAATTTTTCTCCTTTATGTAACACTTTTCTTACTGACTCATCATTTATAAACTTTTCTTTCCTCCTTATTTCCTACTTCTGTTCCATCATCATTCTTCCCATTTTTCTACTACCCTCCTTCCCTTCCCACATTCCTTCTTTCCTTTATCTTTACTCCTACCCACCCTCCCCTTTTCCTTCCTCCCCACCTTAATTTTTTTCTTCTCTTCCTCCCTCTGACCTGCTTTGCTCCCTCCCCCATTCCTTCCTTCTTCCCATTCTCCTTTTAAGCTCTACCAGCTCCCCCTTTATAACTTTTCTTCCCTCCCTCTTTTTCTTTCATCCTACCTTTGCCATACATTCTTCTCTACTTACTTCCACTCTTTTATACCCATCTATCTACCTGCCTAATTATCCACCATCATTTATTTATTTTTTCTTTTCTGACTTCTACTTTTAAAATCTGCCCCCAGTACACAACTATACTTGGTTTTCATTATAGGCCCTACAGTTCACTCATACATCCTCTTTTTTTAACTCTGCTGTTCACTGACTCTTTTATAAAGTTCTTCCCTCCATCCTGTTCCACCCCTTCCCCACCTGGTTACTTCCCTCCAAACTCTCCGGGGATGCTGCTCCCTCTGCCCCGCTTCCTGCCCATCTCTCCATCTCCTGGCTCACCTGGGAGTTCACCCCAGCTCTGAAGGGAGACAGGGGCCTCTTACAGGAGACCCCTGCCCCTGTGGTAGAGAAAATGGAGCCGGTGAGAGAGTGGGCCCAGGAGAGGGTGTGTGTGTGTGTGTGAGAGGGAGCAGCCCTCCTTCCCTCATTAAAGCTTCCACGGGGAGGGGGCAGCTCAGGGCTCAGCCCCAGCCAGGTGGCAGCTGCCCATGCAGCCCTAGCACTGCAGCTGCAAAGCAGGAGCACCTCCACCTCTGGACCATCCACCCCTCCATTCAGGGACCTGCCAATGGCACAGCTTCTGTCTCCCCTGGACCGCAGTATGGGCTCACTTCTCCCACCTGCGGCTGCAGCCTGGATCCCGGGGCAGACAGAAACTTAGCTGTCTGCCCTGCTGGACTGCAGCCGCTGGCAGCTGGCTTCGGTCTGCTTCAGGATCCAGGTCGCATGCACGGGCAGCTCGCTTCTCCTGCCCGCAGCTGCGGCCTGGATTCTGGGGTAGAGGTCTTCCGTCTGCCCTGCTAGACCACTGTGGTTGGCTTCTTCCATGGCTGCGGCCTCCACCATCTTGCCTAGGTAATTTGCATACAGTTGCTCTGATTGGCTGGTGGGCATGGCTTAGGCGTCTCGAAGAAACAGTCAATTTCAATATTACACTTTTGTTAGAGTAGATTAAATAATAATTTAAAAGAATAAAATAATATATAGATGAATATAATGAATAAAATAATATATAGAATAAAATATAACAATGAATAAAATAATGAATAAAATAACATATAGAATAAAATATAACAATGAATAAAATAAAGAATAAAATAATATAAAGAATAAAAAGAAAAAACAACATTAACAATAAAACAAAGGGAAAGAAACTAATCTAGAACACTGCCATTAAATAATCACATTATGGAAACACAAAAAAATAGATGGAGAAAAGGGAAGAAAGAAATGAGGAATATGAGAAAAGAAAAGAGAAGTGCAAACACTTAGAATCTAAAAAATAAATAAAGAGAAGATTATATACATAGTAATGTTAAAGAAATTAAAGAACAACAACAAAAAGAAAAATCTGGCTCCACAGATTTTGGTGCCTGCTGCGTTCACCCTTTGGAACTGCTCACTGTGGCTCGGCTGGATTTTGTTCAAATGTTGTCCAAGACTTGCCCCCTTGATGTGCTGGTCATAGTTTCCAGGGAGGTTCTCTGATGCAGTCTGAGTTTGCTCTATCCCTGCCTGGTTTTCAGCCACCAGTCTGTACTTGGCAGGCTAGTGTCCTCATGATTTGATGGCTTCCAGAGTTGCTGAGAAGTTACCAGTTCCTTGTGAACTTTAGTTGCCTTCTGGAATCCTCCCTCTTAGCCTTCAGATCCCAATGTTGAAGGTCAGAAGTCTGAAATCAGTTTCAAGTCAAGATGTCTGCTGGGCTATGTTCCTTCTGGAGGTTCTGCTTTTTCTTAACTCTTCTGACTTCTATAGATAGGCTGCCTGTATTCCTTGCCACATGTCCATGTCACTCCAACTCATTTGTCCATCATCGCATTTACTTCTCCTACTTTGTTTCTATTAACCTTTTATTTCTGTAGCTCTCTATTTCATTTCATTCTACAAACAGCAATCTCTGTCAGTTCTGCTGGTGAAAAACAATTTATTTGCCTCAGTTTTCACTTACTCATTCCAGGACAGGATTATTGGCTTTGCTGATATCATGGGCGCAATCACTATCAGAGGTCAGCCCTAAAGACTTGAGGTAAGAACTTGGATCAGAAGAAGAGGAGGAAAGATGTGGAATTCTGCTGGTTGACCAAAAAAATTGTATATATATATATATATATATATATATATATATATATATATATATACTGCACTTTAAAGAATATATGTGCATCCTCTTCTATCTGCCTCTATCAACAAAGGTTGAAGGCTGCTTCGTCCTAAGTTTACCCAAGTGAAACATATTTACCATGCATATATTTACATTTAAAAATGTGTATTTCACCCTAGTCATTTTGGCTCAGTGGCTAGAGCTTTGGCCTGTGGACTGAAGGGTCCTGGGTTCAATTCCTGTCAAGGACACATACCTTGGCTGCACGCTCCATCCCCAGACCTGTTGGGTGCTTTGGGGAGGCAAACAATCAATATATCTCTCTCATATGGATATTTCTGTCTCTCTGTGCCCTCCCTTTTATTCTCTCTAAAAATCAATGGAAAAATATCATTGGATAAGGATTAATAAAAAATAAAATAAAATACAGAATGTGCATTTCTCCTGATAGCATTACAACATTCTTTTGGCATTTTTCTGTTGAAATACATCTAATATCATTGTATTAAAAGTACATTTGTCTCACTGTTAGATTTAGGTATTTCAAAGGCTCTCCATGTTAGCTAAAAGTGCTTCTGTCTGTGCAAAGTTGGATGGATATTTCTTTCTTTCTTTAATATACATATTTTTATTGGTTACAGAGAGAAAAGAAAGAAGGAGAAAGGTATATAAACATCAATGATGAGAGAGAATCATTGATCAGCTGCCTCCTGGAGACTGAGTCTGCAACTTGGTCATGTGCCCTCACAGGGAATCGAACAATGACCTCCTATTCATAGGTCAATGCTCAACCACTGAGCAACACCAGCTAGGCAGATGGATGTTTCTTTAATCATAATATCTTTGTGAACCTCAAGCTTGTCCTCTGATGGTGGTGGTACATGTATATTTCAGCCTTTCCTGTTACAGTCACAAATGGACAACTAATAACTGTATTGTTTTGAGAAAATAGAAGAGACTTGGTACCATGTCTACTTTTCAGGAATATTTGCACGGAAAATGAGATACAATGTCTTTTCAGAAACCAAAACCAATATTCACGAGAATGGACATGACATTTTTTAAGCTGAAAATTATTTTTCCTCTCAATCTTTTTCTCTAATACTTTAAACTCAGAAATTATTTGTTTAAAATAGCTAGTTTGGCAACATAATATGAGCAAAGCACATGTATGAAACTGGACAAAAGATTGGCTATTTAGGTTAGGGAGAAATGGAGGCAATGCATTAATTTGACTGTCAATATTGCAATGATAGTAACATAATTCATTTGATGTTAGAAGTTAGAATTGAGTAAGAAAGTGGTCAAAATATAGAGAGTAACTTGCTATGACCCAGCTCACAGATGTGCATAATTTATGCCACTTTGTCAACTAATCTCACGGAAAGGAAGCTCCCATTAAGGCAGGCATTCAGGCACACGGGAGAGAACCATCCCCTTGGAACTTGTTGCTGCTAACCAAAGGAAACAGATATACTTCTGGCTTCTTTCTCCACAGCCCTAGAGAGCTGTCACTATTGACATGCATTATTTTTATTAAATTGCAATCTTCTTGAGGTTAACAACTATTCCTTTTGGGAAAAGAAATGTCCACTGATTTCAAACATTACTTTAGAAAGGAAAAGGACAATTTGCATAAAATAATTCGCAGAAATCCAACTCCTCTGCTGAATGCCAATTTGCCACATGACTAATTTGCCTAAAGCTACTTTTCAAAAAATCAATTTACTGAATGACCTATCCTCCAAATTACTGAGAACTAAAAGCTGGTTTTGGTTCCACCACTTTTCTCACTTCTGCCCTTATCTTTGCCCCCACCTTTGTCCTTTGTCAGGTCTTCCTCCCTGGTGGCAAAAAAGCTAAAAATTGTGCAAAGGTCTGTTTCAAGGTATTTGTCTGATAGTCCTTAGGGTTGGTGTCTTCCATTGTATTTATTTATTTATTTTAAATATATTTGTATTGATTTCAGACATGAAGGGAGAAGGAGACAGGGATAGAAATATCAATGATGAGAGAGAATCATTGACTGGCTACCTCCTGCATGCCCCCCTGCAACTCAGGCATGTGCCCATCACTGGATTTGAACCTGGGACCCTTCAGTCCACAGGCTGACGCTCTATCCATGGAGCCAAACCACCTAGGGTATCTTCCATTTTAAATAAGAGAAAACTGAGGTTTATCAAACTTAATTAACTTGCTTATTTAAGTAAATTAAGATTCCATGCATAGTATATGCATAAATTACTCTGGGTCCAAAGCACCCACTGCTGTTAGCAACTGTGTGATGTTGTTATTTACTCACCGGTTGAGCATTTCATACTGTGACCAGACCTGAGAAGAACTACTTATGCTATACTTAGTTCTTAATGATCAGAAGTTTTTAAGAAAAAGAAATAAAAGAAAAAAAGGATATATTATCTAGTGTCCTCTGGGGGAATGGCATACCTAAAATGATTAAATATTCTGTTTAAAATAATTACACATATTTCACATTGGTGAAGATTTTTAAATCCTATAGAATAAAAGGCTAATATGCAAATTGTCCCCTCAATAGTGAGCTCAACCAAGGGGGAGGGCCAGCTTGCCAACCACCTGCAGCCCCTCCCCCAAGCCAGCCCCACTCATGATTGGCCCCCCCAAACCCTAATCAGGGGTAGGGACAGCCAGTCAACCACTCAGAGCCTCTCCCTCCACCCCTCTTCCCCCACCTCCCCCCACACCCGACCAGCCTTGATCAGGGCAGGCCAGCTGGATCCTACCCATGGATGACTTTGTGCACAGGGCCTCTAGTATGACATAAAAACACACAATACTACATGTGTATAGGGTGTGGAAAAAGTAGGTTTACAGTTGTGTGGATGCAAAACCTGAATTTATTTTTGTATTATTATTTATTAATTTTTATTATTTTTAATATGAACTTATTTTTTCCCCACCCTGTATGAGACAAAAGGGAACTCTATTATTTATTTTAGGTTGATTCATAAGCTACTTCTGAGCTTGGAGTCAATGTTCTGACCAAGAAAAGGCTGGGTTCAGAGTTTACTTAGAACCAAGGTCTAATAAGCATTTAAAATATGGAGAGGAGAAAGTTACATATATATTTGACAAATCGAATCACCTGTCAAATAAAAAGGTTACCATTAAGACTTTGAGAGCAACTTGTGATAGTCAGGTGGGGAGGGTAATTTTGCTTTGGAATAGCTGCTCATTGATAGTGATGTCTTCCAAAAGGAAGAGGTCACTATCCCTGCCCACAGTGTTTACTCCTAAGATACAGTACTTAACTAACCTGGGGTAAACAGGAAAACTGAGGTTGAAGTGATACAGATGTGATGGACACAGGCATCTGTGAGCCTAGGCAAACTCATCATTTTCTCTAAGAACTACAGTATGGAAAAATATAGTTTCTTTAATAACATCCTAAGATTTAATTCTTGTTCTTTTGTAAGGAAAGGTATTTTCTGGGTCAGTGGTTATTGACTCTTCAGGAAAAAAGAGAGGCTTAAAATGCTTTCTTCTGGTATTTGGGTGGAAAACAAGACCAGTGCACTACATATTGTACTATATATGTTGCATGTGGTGATACTGTAGAATGAATTAGAAAATGCAGCTCTGTCAGGGAAAGAGTATGTGTCCAACTGGCCAGGGTAATCTGAGCTTGTTCCAGCTCCCCTGCAGCCTTGGCTGAGATTCTTTGTGCATGCACAAACTGCTCAACCTAGGTTTCCCTTCCCCTTGCAAAAACTGTGACCAACAGAAAAAATTACACTAAATAAAATCTAGTTTCCAAAAGACCATCAAGTCAATTTCATATACTCCCCAAGTATTTTATAATATAATTAAATTTGAATTATTTTCTATTCTAATTTCTGGTTGCCTATATTTTTTCTCTTCCTATGTATTCTACAATAAATAAATATGGGATGGACCTTGAAGATAACATGCTAGGCAAAAAAAAGTCAGAAAAAATGAAGAACCATATGATTTCACTCATATTGGGATATGAAACTGAAGGCAAGAAATGGACAAACAAGAAGACAAACAAAAGCTCTTAGACACAGGCCACAGTATGTTCTTTACCAGAAAGAAGAAAAATGAGAGGTAGGAAAGGG
>PVJC01051214.1:0-11539 GCA_004026665.1 Murina feae | reverse complement strand
ACCCCTATTAACTTTCTTTTTTAATGTTATCTCCTTCACACAAAATTGTATTTGACTTCCTTATTGGCTTCTTCTTCTCACACAATTTTTCTCCTTTATGTAACACTTTTCCTACTGACTCATCATTTATAAACTTTCCTTTCCTCCTTATTTCCTACTTCTGTTCCATCATCATTCTTCCTATTTTTCTACTACCCTCCTTCCCTTCCCACATTCCTTCTTTCCTTATCTTTACCCCTGCCCACCCTCCCCTTTTCCTTCTTTCCCACCTTAATTTTTTTCTTCACTTCCTCCCTTTGACCTGCTTTGCTCCCTCCCCCATTCCTTCCTTCTTCCCATTCTCCTTTCAAGCTCTACCAGCTCCCCCTTTATAACTTTTCTTCTCTCCCTCTTTTTGTCTCATCCTACATTCTTCTCTACTTACTGCCACTGTTTTAATACCTATCTCTCTACCTGCCTAATTATCCACTATCATTTATCTTTTTTTCTTTTCTGACTTCTACTTTTAAAATCTGTCCCCAGTATACAACTATACTTGGTTTTCATTATAGGCCCTACAGTTCCCTCATACATCCTCTTTTTTTAACTCTGCTGTCCACTGACTCTTTTATAAAATTCTTCCCTCCATCCTCTTCCACCTCTCCCCCACCGGGTTACTTCCCCCAAACTCTCCCTGGCTGCTGCTCCGCCTGCCCCCTGCCCATCTCTCCATCTCCTGGCTCCCCTGGGGGTTCACCCTAGCTCTGAAGGGAGATGGGGCCTCTCACAGGAGACCCCTGCCCCTGTGTAAGAGAAAATGGAGCCAGCGAGAGAGTGGGCCAGGAGGCGTGTGTGAGAGTAAGGGAGCAGCTCTCCTTCCCTCACTAAAGCTTCCCTCATTAAATCCTCCAGCTGCCCAGCCAGCCCACCACTGCTGCAGCTCCGAAGGGCCTGGGTGGGTCATAGGAAACACATGCACGGAGGCTTAGCAGCTTCTGTGCATGTGTGCCCCTGGACCCACCCAGGCCCATCGCAGCCCCTGGGGCGGCCGGCTGGTCCCACCCCCGCATTGGCTGTGATGGGACTGGGTGGGTTTGAAGGAGACTTAGCAGCCTCTGTGCGTGTGTGCCCCAGGACACACCCAGGCCCATCGCAGCCCCTGGGCCGGCTGGTTCTGCCCCCACTGTCGTGGGCCTGAGTGGGTCCCGCGGAGGCTTAGCAGCCTCCATGCGTGTATGCCCCAGAACCCACCCAGACCGATCGCAGACCCTCCGCTGACTGATCCCGCTTCCCCCGCGATGGGCCTGGGTGGGGTCGCTCTGAGGCTTAGCAGCCTGCGTGCCTGTGCCTCGGGACCTACCCAGGCCAATCACAGTCTCTGGACCAGCCGGCCGCCCCCGGGGCTGCGATGGGCCTGGGTGGGTGGCTCGGAGGCTTAGCAGCCTCCATGCGTGTGTGCCCTGGGACCCATCCAGGCCCATCGGTCCCATCGAAGCCCCCGGGTTGGCTGGCTGCTCCCTCCCTCGGCTGCCACCTCTATTTGCAGCAGAGGCCGCAGTCTGTGGCTTCTTCCCGGCTCCCGCCTCCGCCATCTTGACTGGACTATTTTGCATACAGTCCCTCTGATTGGCTGGTGGGCGTGGCTTACCCCGACCCGAAGAAACGGTTAATTTTACTATTTCCCTTTTATTAGTTTAGATGTGTAAAAATTGTGCTATTTAGCCTTGTGACAAAATACCCACAGTCTTAAGTGCCACACAGGTTTAGAGCCTAAACTGCGTCACTGGGAAATCTAGCCAAGGTCCCTGCGGCTAGATAAAACTGCCGAATTCCTTTTAGGTTCCCTGCGTGTATTTATTCACAGCTTACACCTTTTTACATTGCACTTGCCTTCTGTTTCCTACCTTGGAAAATCAGGTGAGGAACAAAGTGAGCTACATATCAGGCTTCCATTGGCAATAAAGAGGGCATTAAAATGAGACCGAAAACAGCCTGATAATTAACTTTAGCTAGCCTATGTTCCTCCCGTCCCAGAAAGGCAGCTCCCATTGACATCCAGGGAGCTACGTGCTCACATGGAGAGGAGAATGGAATCTCTGAGCATCCTGGGGAAAGCTACACATTAAGCTTCAAAGCATAAATGCCCTCACTTACTGCATCACTAATTTTAATCAATTGTCCTTATGCCTAAAGTTGGGCTTATGTTTCTAATGGAGAAGTAGCTCTTAATTTGACAAACAAGATCCCAAACTACAGATATGAAATAAATTACTGTCCTTATAATGCTAAGTTTATAGCATGTAGAAGTAGTTCATTAGGCTATCCCTTCACCCAGGAATAGCTGACCATAGTATTTAAATGTCAAATTTCTATAGTTCCCAATCTTACAGTGCACTTTATCATAATATAGTGCAATAATAAATGACAAAGTATTAATTATAAATACTCAGTTAATAATAGTATAATAATATCATGAGCTCAATAAGCTGTTCTGTTAAGCCACTTTTATAGGGAAATTGCTTATTTTCTCTGTTATAGTTTGATATTTAATTATTTGCTGTAACTTAATAGCTCATGTAAATGATTGAGTATTGAGTTCATAGGAAATACCTGTCTCTTTATGGACAGACAATAATCAGTATGAGTACACCAGAAATATTAATCTTCTTGAGAAAGAAAATACATACAGGCATTTTCTTTAAAAAAATATCAATCTGGGGATCTCAGCATAATTTTATCATAGATAGATGGACAGATAGATATCAAAATACATGATTATATAGATGGCTGCATTTTATTTTTATGATTTCATACTAATAACTCATATGGTTATTTTTGTGTTAATTTGGTATTGCTTATACAATTCCAGAGTTCTAAGTAAAAAGTTCACCTATTATAAATACCCATTTTCCTGTGGGATATCATTTAAACTACCCAGGGCCAGCAAAATAGCTCTAGAGAAGAGAGCGCCTTGGTTTTGTACTCTAGGGGCTCATGAATTAGTTTAAACTTAGAAGGTGCAAAGTGAAAGACTTAACTATTTAGTTCACAGTTGATGTCTTCAGCAATATTTAGTGGAAGTAAAATTCCTTGTAATATTTCAATATTTATGAAAATTAATAATGAAACGAGGATAAGGAAATTTAGCTTATAAATCCTATTTAAGTAAAAAAAAATAAAGGGGATAATTATTCTGAATCTCATCAAATTAAGAAATTTCCATTTTGCAGTGTAAAATCAGGCATTTTATATAATTGACACAATCATCTTTTAATGAAGTAAAATAGGGAGAATAAAATTCACTTTATAGGTCTACTATGAAGATCAAATGCAGTGATTCATTTATAGAGCTTAAAATGGTGCCTGTGATACCATATGTGCTCCATAAATAAATTTATTATTATTATAATCATTACTCATAGTAGCAATAGTTCATTTAAAACATTTTCCAATCACAAAAACAATTAAATGAGTTAATAACACAGAATATCATAAATGCATTTTTAGACCTACTCCTACAGGCTGTTATAGATTTTCACTAATAAATTGTCTTCTACTCTCAAAGATCTTGCCCATAACTCCCTCAACTTTTACCAAAACAGGCAGAAACTTACCTGTATCTCCTTATTTCTTTTCTTTCTTCCCTTCTGTTAAAATTCTTTAACTTTTCTGAGCCCATATATTTCAGTTCTTTCAGGCTTATTTTATAATTAGCCATTGTTACTCTATAGTTCAGCCTGTACAAATTGAAATACAGAAGCCAGTTCAGTATAGGTAAATTAATGGAGCAAGAAACCATACTTACTTCCTATGGCAACTATTTGGCCACCACAGCTATTTCCACAAAAAAAATACTGAGCCCAAGATTTGGCAACTTTTCTCAACAAACCTAAATGCCATAAAGTGTGGAGAAAAATATCTCTAGAATAAGTTATGGGCTTAAAACAAATAAATCTATGGGCCAAGTAGATGGTCTATTAGCTGCTCAGAAGTTCTCTCCCATTTTCTGTAAGTTTAACCTGTTTCCCCTTGCTCATAGGCTTCCACCTCTCCATAAGCATTTAAAATGCTCAAGCCTCTCTAATTTAAAACAAATCAGAAAGAATAAATAAATAAAAACCTTGATTCCCCTCATTTTCCCCTACCTCATCTATTTTGTACACTTTAAGATCTTCTTGAAAGTACACCAGACCATCAACACACCACAATCTTTTTTTTTTTTTCACCTCTAACCACTCTAACAAAATTTCTCCAAATTCTCTTTCCCAAGTTTATTTTTAAATATAAAGGCACCTCCCAGGTCTTACTTCACACAGTCTCTAAGCAGAATTTCACATATACTTAGAGGATCCTAGCCCTTTATTTCTGAAATAATGAACTGATGGTTTTTTTCCTGTGCACCTAGGGTATATTTTATTTTTTTAATTTTTTTTGAAGTTTTTATTATTACTTAAAATATTACAAAGAGTAGTATATATGTCTCTTCCCCCCCGCCCCCGTTGACCTTCCCCCATCCTCCCCTATCCCCTAGTGTCTTGTGTCCACTGGTTATGCTTATATGGATGCATAAATGTCCTTTGATTGATCTCTTTTCCCTCCCCCGCAACCCTCCCTGGCCTTCCTGCTGTAGTTTGACAGTCTGTTTAATGCTGCTCTGCTTCTGTATCTATTTGTTTATCAGTTTATAATGGTCTTTATTATCCATAGATGAGTGATGTCATATGGTATTTTTTTTTTCATTGACTGACTAATTTAACTTAGCATAATGCTCTCCAGTTCCATCCATGCTGATGCAAATGGTAAGAATTCCTTCCTTTTTACAGCAACATAGTATTCCATCGTGTAGATGTACCACAAATCAACAAATGACAAGTGCTGGAGAGGATGCGGAGAAAAAGGAACCCTCGTGCATTGCTGGTGGGAATGCAGACTGGTGCAACCACTGTGGAAGACAGTATGGCGTTTCCTCAAAAATTTAAAAATGGAACTCCCATTTGACCCTGTGATCCCACTCCTGGGAATATATCCCAAGAAACCAGAAACACCAATCAGAAAGGACATATGCATCCCTATGTTCATAGCAGCACAATTCACCATAGCTAAGATTTGGAAACAGCCTAAGTGCCCATCAGCAGATGAATGGATTAGAAAACTGTGGTACACCTAGGGTATATTTTAAATCCTATGCAAAACTGCTTTATTTTTCCATGTTTTTAATGTTATTTTCCCCCAAGGCTTTGTCTTCTCTTGTGCTTCGTACCCTCGGTGATCGTAATCATGTTACTGGTTTAGTTCTGAGTGTCCCCTAAATCTACACATACACTCTGGCTTTCTCCCCTACACACCAGATCCATGCAAACAACTGGCCAATAAGCTATCCCAGAAATGCCTCAAACTCAGTACCACGCAGCATCTCCATGCAGCTTTGAGGGAAGTCAGCTCATGACTCCAGACTGTGTCTGAACCTGGAAATGGAGGAAGAATCAGAGCTGCCCCGGGTCCTGCTGCAGTTGGCAGGACGGAGGTGTGTGAGGACAGCCCTCCTGGGGGAAGACAGGAGAGTGGATCTTGTTAGGACGCTGTCTGCAGTGTGACAGCCCTTTGCACTCAACCATGAAAAGCCACTAAAGCCATTACATCACTCATGCCACCGAGGACCTGGGAGTTAATTGGTGCTGAGCAAACCTGGGGCGTTCCTTAAATTGGATCTGATACAGGCACATGGTGGGGGTAGCAAGCTTTAACATATACTTATCTGCTTATTGACTTGAAGGCTTGAAAAATCTATTCTCCACAAGGAGCCAGTGTATTTTGTCCCGAAATGAACTCTGATCATATCACTCTGGTTAAAATTGTTCAGTGTTTCCGTATCACACTCCATCCAAAAGGCCATGCATCTTAAAATAGGCTGCCCACTCCAGCATGCGCAGCCCTCTGATTACTTGAGCAGCCTCTTCTCAAGCTACCCCAAGACACGGATCACTCCATGATCCAGCTAAGCCAAACTCCCAATTTCTTGAAAACACGCTGCTCTTTTTGCTTCTCAGCCCCTGTGAGTGTTCTTTGCTCTACTGGTTCGTTCTTTTCTTTTTGTTCTCTCTCTTAGCGTAGGTAACTTCTCACTCTTCAGGTCAGAGATCAGAATATTACTTCCTTTAGAAAGTCTTCTCTCGACTGCTCTGAAGTAGCCAGTTCCTGCTGCCTTATCATAGCACGCACACTGTATTTTGTCTATTTACCGTCCAGTGTCCTCCACTGCGCTCTAAACTCTTGCGGAACAAGTAGCCTGTCTCTGTGATTCACCATTGTATTCGCTGAGCCTTTGACATAGTAGGCAGGGGCTCTGTAAATGTTTGTGGAATCAGTAAACGTTTCTGAAATCAATTCATAGCTGCCGTCTAATTGAAGGGGCCTGCACAGCGTGAAGTGTTCTGAGTTCTTGCAAGTGCACATCAGTGCTATTAAGAGAAGTTAGAAGATACTCCACGTGCTCGTTACAGAGGTATTACAAGGTATCGTAAGAGTGTTAAGGTATTAAACCAACTAGGAGGACTGCCCTACTTTTTTCTCTTCTAATACACTATGTGTTGGAAGGTGTGTGTTTTGCTGTCTGGGGAAAGAAAACATAACTTGGGAAGAAGCTGATTTAAACTTTATTTCCTTTGCCAGGGTTTACCTGACACAAAAGAAGGCAGAAATAAAAGTGATCAGTCCTTAGCAGGGAGGTGCTATACTAATAGAGAAACTGATTGGTTTTTCCCTTGTCCAAGTATCCCTCCTCTGCCTTCTTTTAATGTCTTATGAAAGTATTACCACATTAAATTGTAACTATCAATTTATTTGTTGGCCCCTGGGAACTATTTGAAGGCAGAGACTGACCCTTAGCTCTGCGGAATAAGCATCTCAATAGGACTTATAATATGATGGGCATTTAATGACTGTGTAGTGTGAAGTATGAATACATTTCTTCTGTTTCTACAAGTAACAAGCTATAGTTGCTATAAATATGGCAACTGTTTGTCAGAACTTTTAAAAGCATATACATCAGCTGCAGTTTCACCAAATGGTCTTTAAGCATCATTTCTTTCAACTTGATGTTACATAACACTTTGTAAAATGATATGTAACATGAAACGATGTATAGAATAATGTAGGGTGGAGGCCCAAAGCTAAGTGTAATTATTTCATAGGAAATTATTTTAACCTTGATATTAGAGCTAGTATTAGACTAGTTTATTCTAACTTGAAGTTTAAAAACTCTTGCTCAAAATTATTTATTGATTTCTCTTTTTGCAACTTTGTGTTATAGCATAAATAATTCAAACACATTTCAAATTTTGTATGAAGTACTCAAAAATTATACCACAACTACTAAACAGCACTATAAAATAAAATGGTAGGATGTGACTATGAAAAAATATACATTCAAAAACAGTTGTCTAAGTTTTTGCATAAATACTGATTATAAGTTATCTGTCATTATTTAAAGGTGCATTTTACTTAAAATACTAAGGTATTCCATAAGGACAGTAATTTACGTTCGATCAATGCTCTGATATATAGAAACAGTTAGGTTATATAGTGAAGATAAACTGCTATTTTAAATTTTCAAGAGTTTCTTCTATTGCTCAAGGTGGAATCTGGATTTTAAAATTATTGAGGCTGACAAAATGGCAAATGCAGGATTTGCGATCATTCTGTAGTGAGGTTGGACACTGAAAGTGTGCTGGGGAAATTATTTCTCTTTATTCTTGTCAGGTCCGCTTGAGAGCACCGGCCCTAGCACATGGAAGGAACCTGAAAGCAGCACGAAGTCTAAATGAAGGCAATCAGATAGAGTTGTGAGGATGTCACGAGGCCTCAGTTAGAACTGAAGAGGATTACTGCAATGTTTATTTATCCTCTCCCCAACGCCCAAACACACACACACACACACATACACAATAGTGGGAATTTTGCCCTAGGCTAACATGATTCATAAAACCACATTGTCCTGGAAGTGAAAAGACTGCTAGATTCTAAGATCATACAGAGTTGGGTAAAAGGAGGTTTACAGCTTTATGTCCTAGACACTGAGTTCATTCTCGTATTGTTATTTATTATTGTATTACTCATTTGTATTACAACTATAAAGCTGCCTTTTCCCACCCCTGTATTATCAGATACCCATATTTAAAGTGTCTCTGCCTGCATTTAGTTCTTGATGTCATAATCAGACTTTAGCAAAGTTGTATGACATCCTGGAAACTGGTTTGAACAGTGCTGCTAATGATATAGAGTCATTCTCTGGTCTGGGAAGTGGCTGTATTTGGAGAATTAACTGAGAGACAAGAGGTGACACACATTACTGTCGCTCCACAGCCACAATCTCTGGCTTTAACGCGTATTGACACATCCTGGGTCAAAACGGCCTTGATTGAAAACCCACTGCTCTTTCAAGTTAAAAAAAAAGTTTATTGACAGAATAAGAGGAAGTCTTGACTTACTTCCATCATAACGTAGGTCTTCCCTCCCCCCTCCTTTTTTAAACCTCAATTTTGTAGAACAATATAAAATTACAGTGAGTCCTCACTGGTTGGATTTTGTACATTGAGAGTGTACAGACCCTGCTTGTCCTTGACAATGAGAAATGTAATGGAGTTAGGGATGTCAGGATGGGGCTGATGGGTCAAGACAGCTCCACCAGTGAGGAAAGGGAAGGCTACTCTCCGGACTCACCCCCTGGGTCATGATGAGAAATAGAGGCAGGGTGGGCAAAAGGGCAATGGTGGGCTGTAGCTAGTGGAAGAGAATTAATGGAAACGCATAAAAGAGAGCAAGTTCCAAGCATTAGCTCAGATGCTAGAAAATCTACAAAACTGTTCCTGGGTGAGTGACTTGAGATAATTATCCACTTACATCACAGACTTAGCTTTTCTCTTTCAGTAATAAATATTTATTAGAACACTGCTCTTAATGCTGTTTTATACATGCTGGGGTGGAAAATCTTTCTCTAACAATTTTAATTAAATAATCACATTTTTGTTCAAGTACAATTTCCTTTTTTTTTTTAATTAGAGAATTTATTTCAGTTTACCAAAATGCAGTTATTAACTTGAGTTTGTACTGTTTATTATCTTTGGAAAGTTAATACTACATCAACTCCTTTAAAATTTAAGTTTATCTTTTTTGTGCAATTGCATATGAAATATTGAAAATATCTATATCAATTTTATGACTGACCATGTTGTAGCTTTAAATATCTAAAAAATATTTAAGAAGAATAGGAGAAAATCCAGTCAAGATTATTTCATTTAAAAGCAACTTTTCAGTAATGCAAAGTTTTAAAGCACCACTGCTTACTTAATCATATAACTATGCAAGCCTTTGAGAATAATTCTGCCATATAATAGTTATCTTGGATTCCATATATCATATTCATTTAATTAAAATTAATACGTTTTACATGAGTAAAATATGCTTTGATATTTTAAATATTGACATTTTAAACAATTTTACTAAAAAAATACACCAACAAAATGGGTCAAAAATTTTGAGTCTATTTTTGTTTTAGTGCTATTTCTACCCATAAGATGTTGCTAAAAATATCAGGTAGTTATAAATTTTCAAAATCTAGACCAAACTTGCTATTATTTTTTTCTGTGCATGATATGCTTCATAGTTGTCATATATTCAATTTTCTAAAGATAGACTTTCCAACTCTCAACAAACTTGTCTTATTGTTATATGTTCAAACAAACTAAGTGTCTTCTTGACAATTTTAGGTATAAAAACTTCTCTCTTGTTAAAATATGTTCTCATAGTATTTTTGTTGAATTGACTGCACATATGGTTCTTTTTATTACTGAGGCTGAACTAAGTCAATAAATTTTGAAAATTTTGCTGCACAGTGGAATCAAGCCACAAATCTATGACATATGAATTAAATTAGAATACATATAAAATATGGTTTAATAAGAAACGCTGTCCTTTGATTATAGAATATGGGTCTAATGTATGGTATTTGTGATAAGTTTACATATTCAAATGTATATTCAACAAGATTTAATCATAATGAACTTATGTTTTTTTCTGCTTTTAAAGTGATTTAAGAACTAATTAGATTAAATCAATACTTGTATGCATGCATCTTAGCATAACCAATGGACACAGACACTGGGGCGGTGGGGGCTTGCTCAGGGTGGGAATGGCTAGGGGGCGTCAACTGGGGGGAAAGGAGACACATGTAAAACTTCAGACAATAACATAAATAAATAAATAAAACTATTCAACCAAGATGGAGAAATTCAAAATAAATAAGTAAATAAATAAATAATGAAATGCACATGACCTTTGACTATTTCATCCAAAGTACAAAATTACTGTCGAAATAAGCAAAAACCATTAAATGTATCAAGTATTCTTTCTAATAAAAGTAAAAACAACAACAGCAAAAATAACTTTTTTTCCTTCATATGTTCTTGGGTTTTTATAGCAAACTTATCTCTGAACGTTTTCTTTGTTTCTATAGTCCCGATCTAATTCAGCAACAGAACAGGCTGAAGGTGAGACTAGTCTCTGGTGCAAAGTTCTGGCCAATGACACAAATGGGAAAACTTCCGGGGAACCTCTGGGAATGCTTTTTCTTTTTTCTTTAGTAGAAGAGACATCTTGATTGGACGTTCCTGCCTTCCTAGGATGAGTAGGCCACAAAATACTAACCTAGAGCCCTGAGCATATGGAGTCTAGGTGCCAACCCAGCAACCACCAACCCTGAGACTTCCTAATAAGTGAACGATTGGCATTCTAAGGTTTAAGCCACTGTCACATACGTCTTCGATTAGTTATAAATAGCCACTCTCACAAATAGCTTCAGAGATGTAGGTTAGGCGTAGCTAGATCTCATCATAGATGTAGCTTCAATTCTGACAGTCTTGTATAATTTAATAACTAACAGGTAAAAAACAATGGAATTGAATAAAATAGGTAATTTTTTAAACCAAAGAAGAAGCTCTGTGAGAAATGAATATGCCATATGGGTTTAATGAATAGTAGGTTCCTTTATCATTGCATCTGACTTCCCTACTGTGATAATCCTCGCTTGGGGCAATTTCACTTCCTGTCTAGAGAGTGTTTGTAGCCAGTATAATTTGGCTAAAAAAAAAAAAAAAAAAATGGAATGAAAGTCAAGACACCAGAAATGTGATATTAATTTCAATCTGATTTTTAAAGAGTAACTAATAGCTTTTAAGAAACATTACAAATACAAAACAGCTTACATTAGTAAACACAATACTCATATTCTGAAAGTGTATTACAAGCAACTTTATATTCACACTAGGGGCCCGGTGCACAAAAATTTGTGCACTCAGGGTGGAGGGAGTCCCTCAGTCCGGCCTGTGCCCTCTCACAGTCTGGGACCCCTCAGTGGATGTCCTATGATGGCCCCAGTCTGCCAGGCGCCTTTTGTGTGTGTGTGTGTGTGTGTGTGTGTGTGTGGCCACTGGGGACCTGCCCCCAGCTGCATCTGAGGCTCAGAGCAGTCCTCCTGTGTGTGTCTACCTGCTGGGGACCTGCCACC
>PVJC01051213.1:0-11542 GCA_004026665.1 Murina feae | reverse complement strand
GTGTGTGTGTGTGTGTGTGTGTGTGTGTCTTTATTCAATCCACCACAGACACTCTGAAATGTTTTGGGCAAGAAGTGGTTTTATACTCTTTCTGGAAAAGCGGCGAGTGAATCTTTATTGATGTGGTTCTAGTAAGGAAGGTGAACTACCCCAAGGCACAAGGATAGTATAGCTCATGGAGACTTCAACCTTCCACTCTCTGCCAGAAGCCAAGGGAAGGAGCTGTGTTGTCAGCAACAACCACTCCCAGGAGCAGTGTGTGTCCAGGAGTGTAAACAGAGTTCCAGCTCCACCAGTTGGTGGCACTCAGACTCAAGGCAGAGTGCTCTCCACGAGGACAGAGGGGGATATCCTCTGTGGTCCTGAGCAAGAGGTGCTTTCAGAGAGGTGTTCTCCCACAGTGGCATCCGCCTGGAGCAGGAGTAAAAGTAGAGAGAAGAAATCCAAAGGGAAGGAACCTCAGAGCTTTCGTTTTTAAGTGCCCAATAGCAGAAGCTCAGAATAGGGTTTAATTTTTCTTTTATTGTTTAAAGTATTACATATGTCTCCTTTTTCCCCGATTAACCCCTCCCTATATTCCCTCCCCCCAGGACAAACCCCCACCACCCCAGTGTCCATGTCCATTAATTATGCTAATATGCATGCCTAAAAGTCCTTTGGTTGATCTCTTATCCTCCCCTCAAGTCCCCTCCACCTTATCTCTGAGGTTGGACTGTCTGTTCAGTCTTTCTTAGTCTCTGCATCTATTTTTGTTTATCTGTTTACTAGAGGCCTGGTGCATGAAATTCATGCACTTGGGGAGGGGGTCCCTCAGCCTGGCCTGTGCCCTCTTGCAGTTCTGGAGCTCTCAGGGGATGTCCAACTGCTGGCCTTCTCCCCTTGGGCATCCTTAGCTCTGCTACAAAGGCGGAAGAGCGTGAGCCCGGCTTCTGGCTGAGAAGCGCAACCCCTGTGGGAGCACACTGACCCCCAGAGAGCAGCTTGTCATAGCGACTGGTTGTTCTGCCATTCGGTTGATTTGCATACTAGCCTTTTATTATATAGGATGTTGTTCATTATAAAAATAGGGTTCAATTTTGATGGGGCTAATTTTAAGTAATTGCCTTGTAGGAGCCTATACCTTTCCAATATAATCCCATTTTTAAATCTAGGAAGAAGCTGAAAACATAATTTATCGTTTATATCTCTTTTCAGATGGGTTTGATGTTTTGTTATTGTTAATATAAAATGCTTTATTACTTTTAATATACAATTCCACTCTCTTAGGGTTAGATCATGGAAGAAACACATCTTAGATCCATGATCTAAGATTTAAATATCTTAGAAATGAAAGTCAGAGACCCTTTTCACTTGTACACATTAGCCTCCCTCAGAATCAGAATTGGTATGAAATCAGCATGGAGAGAGGCTACCTCTCCGGCCAGGAGTTCTCCGTGGCCTCCTGGGATCCATGAGCACGCTCCCAGGGTGGGGTTGAGGGTCAGCGACGACTCCAAGTTGTCAGATCTGAAAACACTCGAACAAAGGAAATTCCAGACTTTAATGTCTCCCCTGCTGGACTAGCCACACCAGGACACACAAACAGTTTGTTACCATGGTGACTTTGCTGCTCAGAAAGTTATGTCACCCAAGCCTCACGTCTGGGCTCTGAGTCATTAAATACCCGACGACTCATATTTACGTGGCTGTTATTTTCTGTGCCTGCCCCCGCTTTGGTATCTCCCTTTGTCGGTGCCGCTTTCAGGGCCTAAGAGCTCTCATTTGTAGCAGTTGGGAGCTTTGCACGTGCAGGTGTAGCAACAGGTTACCAATGTCTGACCTCTAGCCCCAAGCTACCATCACTTCATTTCATGTTTCCTAAATGCTTGTTTTACATGTATGAATAGCTATCTTACCACTGCTCCCAGTGTGACATGTCTTCCTCAATAACCCCCTAAGTAATATTAAAATACTCTGTCCTGCCATTGTCTTTATTCCCTTAACCGGGCTGTCTGCACCTGGGTAGACATTTGAAGGACATCACGGAAGCCTCTGAGGCATCGGGCTCTCCAGCTCAGTTGGTCAGAAGTGTTATCACAGAAGATCCATTTCGTTGGCACCTTCTGCGAAGTCAATTGTGTGATCACCATAAAGAAGACACAAGGTTACTGTGTCCTATAAAGAACTCAGTGTGAAAAATGTAACAGAAAACTACAGAAGGAATGGAGGAGTTGAGATCTTCACCTTCCAGTGTTTGGAGATGTGGTGACCTGAAAGTCATTGTTTTTGTGCTGTGTCTCAGCTTGACAAGCCTTAGTGCATTTCACTTTGCCAGTTATTTACACCTTAGAATGAATAGGTGCCTTAGCTTCGTTGCAGGGGCCAGTCATGATAATGCTGGTGAGGAAGATGATATGATTGGCTGTTGGAGAGGAAGAGTCATAGGCGAACACACGAGTTCGAAGAAAGAGGGAATGTGAAAAAACAGACTTTGCTTCTTAAAAATTTTGAACGCCTATAATAAGTCCTCAACTGTATTCCTTTCATTAAACAAATACCTGGTGAGGTACGTTATGTGTCCAGCTCTGTGGCTGGGATTGGAAATAGGTAAGTTTATATTCTGGTAAGAGAGAAAAACAGCAAGCATGGAAACAAACAAAAATAGAAACATACACAAATTAAGTCAAGAGAGTGACACTTGATAGGAAGGAAATAAACAGGGTCTCCGATGGGGACTGGTAGAGGCTGCTGGTTGGGTAGATGGTGAGAGACCTCTCCGTGGAGCTGAGTTTTAGGTGAGACCTAAATGATTAGAAGACAGCAGCTGTGGGAAGATCTGAGCCACTAGGTCCATAAGAAACATGTATTACTGAAACTGGGGAGATGTTTCCAGAAGAAGGCTTGTGTCCCCAGTTCCGTTTCGAGTAGTCACACTTGTCCTGTAAATCTGCACCCAATATGGTAGCCACTACACAATATGTGGCAGGACCAAGTTGAAATGTACTATCAGCACGGAATACATGCACTGGATTTTGAAGACTTAGTACAAAAATAAAGTAAAATATCTTGGTAATGATTTTTAAAAATGCATCACATGTTGCTATGACAATACTGTGGATATACTGGGGTAAATAAAATACATTTTACCGTTAATTTCACCAGCTTCTTTTCACTTTAAAAAATGTGGCTACTAGAAACTTGAAAGTTACCTAAGTGACTCACTTTTGAGTATCACATGGTATTTCTCTGGGATAGTGCTGCCCCCCAGGGCCTGGGGTAGTCACCCCCCTCCAGCTCCATCACTGCTGCTTGGTCTCACTGGCTGGTGGCAGAAACCCCAAACCTGGGAGACCAGAAGGCCCTCGTGCCTGTCTCAGGGCTGGAAAAGAGCATACATTCCTCCACTTCTGTTCCTTTCTGATAGTTTTTTTTTTTCTCATTTTTAAAAGATGGGGAGGATTAAGAAAAAGGATGAGTTGTTTATTTTCAGCTGTCGTCCTTCCAGATGTTCTTGAAAAAGCATCCTTAGAAACAAACGCTCGGGAAGCATGAAATAGTTTAAAATAACCAGTCAAGAAGTCCTCTTAAACACATCGACTCTTCTAATACTTACTTAAGATAGGAACTTTGAAAGTCCTGACTCTTTTTCCTGTTCACACTTTCCTAAAAATGACTCAGGCAGAGATTGTATATGCCAAGATTTGGTGAAAAGGACGTTTCATTGCAAAGTGACCAAGTCTGAGAATTTGGTTTTAACCGAGAGCTGACATAACCTTGCAAGCAGCATGGGAATGTGCTAGTTTGGGAATGACCCCTCCTGTGTCATGGGGCACGACTAACAAGAATCCCTACAGCAGGGCGAGAAGAACAGTGGAGAACTGGCAGGCTACATCCTCTGGTAATGGTATCAACGCCTTCTTCAAAGTAGAATCTGGCTCCCAGTTTTATCAGAAACTCTTTAAGTGGTGGTCAATTTTATAAAAGAGAAGTAGCTATTGTACTTCTCTGAAAGCTTTTGAGTAGAGATGATGTGATCTTTTTTTCATAGCTGCAGAGGCTCTTTCTACAAGTGTAACGTCCATCGCCAGATAACCATGAAGGCTGCATGCTGGACACAGCCTGGCAAAAACGTTCTGTGCCTCATGATGTGCAAATCACTGCTCATTTTCTGGTGGTTATCAAGTGTGAGAGGCCCTGACCCTCAGCAACGCAGCCAGTTTAATTATAGCCCCTTTTAAAGGCAGTTTAGTCATTCAAAATACATTTCTAAAGGCTTCCAATGAAAAGCATAAAAAGGAAAAAATCTTTTAACCATAATTTAGCAATTCTCCAGCCTTGATTTTTGGCTTTTCTTGCTGCCTAAGTGGTCATATATTTTATAAGCCTTGCTAATTTGCTGTTAAATTTGCTATTTATATGATCCTAGATGATTTGTTGGACTTCATTGAACAGAAAAGATTTTTATTACCAGCAGTGCTTTAAAAGAGGTGGTTTTTTCACACCATCAAGGCCGCTTTCTCCAAGTATTGACAGCTTTATGAGTGTAGCTGGATGAAGAACAGTTTCCTGGAGCCAAAGACGTTTTGCATTCCATGGGGCAAAAGCTTGGACTTTTAATTAGGATATAAGAGCCTTCCTTCTCTCCCCAAATTCCCTGGGGGCCCGGCGCAGTCACACTCGCCTTTAGATAGTTAATCACTTTTCCAGACGTCGGCACACTGAAACCCGGGCGGTGTGTAGGTCACATGTTTACCTGGCTCCGGGCCAGCCCAGGGTGGTATTTACCTCTGCACATCTGCATTTTGTATATGTGCACACACCCTCTTGCCTTTCTGATTAATTGCAAGTTCTTTGCCTACTGCAAAAGCTGTCAAATGGATTCTGGTTAGACTCTTATTTGAGCCCCTATTCAATATTTTTTACAAAAGCATGAAATAGCCTAGACTTTTCCCAGATGAGATAATTATCTGTGTAGAGCAGCAGGCAAATTCCTTTCCCTCCTGTCCTGACCTCAATGTCCACCATATTAATAGGAGTTGCATGGTTTTATATGTCCGTTCAATTGTTCCTTATTGTTATAGTCCTACCCAGCAAATTCTTTCTCTTTTCAGCATGGTGTCTGGGCTTTGATTATGAAAACAATGAAACATCAAATAGCGAATGAACATTTTGGGGCTAAATGTGGTATCCCGGTTGACATATGTTGCTAGTATTTGTGTGTATTCTGGCCCTTTTGGGGTGGGGTGGCAGGGGAAGCACATGCTTCCAGAGTATTCCAGTTGGCTGGCTCTGGTCCTTCTCTCAGTCTTTGCAGAAACTCGCTGTCATTTGTGAGGCTGAATGGGCTTCACAGAGGGCATGGAGCAGCGTCATCATGGAACGTCTTGCCTGGTGGTGTGATGTCAACAGTAAAGGCACTGGGACCACCTGAAACCTAGTCACTTACAAGGAACAGGGAGGCTTTTGATATGAAGATGCGCCTCAAGAAAGTATTCTGGAGTTTCCATTTTTTTGTGTGTGTTTTTGTACCCATTTGAGAAGACCTCTTTCTTGCCTCAAAGAAAATGACAAAGAAACAAACAACCAGAAAAAAAACAAAACAAAACACAAAGTGTGGATTTTAAGCCATGGCTCAGAAATCTGGCAGTTCAGCAATGTTAGATCAAAACCAAAACTTAATGTATTCAATGACATTGCTGTGGTTCTTCGACAGGCCCATTTGCTCCATATTTCCTCCTCTTGGTGGTTTTATATTAATCACACCCATTTGTGGCTATGTAATTGTGTGTGTGATGGGGGTTGCCTCTAGAGGTAAAAAATCCACATGATTTATAGTTAAAAAATAATTTTGCTTGGGAAGTTATCTGGGTTTTTTATTGCCTACTAGTGGCCCAATGCACAAAATTTGTGCGCATTAAAAGGGAATTTATTATAGGAAATATTTTAATATTGCTATTTGTCCTTTCTCTATAATAGAAGTGTCAGAGATGAAAGAAAATTAGTAAAATGTGTATGAAAATTTTCCCTCTATCAGAGTCTGAGGCATGTCATGGGACCCAGAGTCAAGTCCCCACCCACCTGCACACACCTTGAAATTGTGTGAGACCCAGACCCATCCAGCCCCAACCCTGTCAAGCTTCACAAGGCGGGGGGCATGGGCTCAGGTCCTCTGGTCCTGTCTCAGGTCCCCCGGCCCTGGCATGAGGGTGTGAGGACATGAGGGCGTGAGGGTGTGAGGATGTGATGACTATTTGCATATTAGCTCTTTATTATATAGGATGATAACCTCACTCCCTTTCTCCCTCCCTTCCTCCCTCCCTCTCTTCTTCTCTCCTTATTTATCCATCTATCCATCCTTTATCTGTAACCATACATTCTTTATCAGTATCTATCTATCTAACATCATCTATCCCTCCTTTTTAAAATTTTTATCTTTGCCTAAGCTCTTTCCTCCCTCAGTATATACCTTTTCACAAAAGAATTTCTATTTGATAGTATAAATGTTATTTTCCCAGGCAATGTTTTAAGGAGTATACCATTAGGGGATGCAGTAAAATATCAGCTACCTTGCCCACTGGTTTTGCAGGCCACTTGTCTTTAGCTACTGCTTAGAAACATCTCCTGAAATAAGTCTCATTTGGTTCTAGTTCATTGTACACTATTTTTCTCACAGTCAAAATTTCATCCTTCATTTACTCAATACTCACTGAGCACTTACTATACACTATGTTTAAATACTCCATAAGAGAGTTGTAATCTCTGCTCTCAGAGAGTTTGGGGTCTACTGAGGAAAATATAAAGCATTAAAATAAAAGTGAAAACAAATAAGTATAATATTGACAAATGTGATAAATGTTTGACAATAAGAAAAATGTATGTGGGAAAGAGTAAGAAATGTGCAGCTTATGAATGGTTAATTAGGGAAGATCTCAAAGAGGGGAAGAGGAGTGCCAAGCTGAGCTTTCTGGTCTAGTGCCCAGAGGACGCAGAGGTGGAGGTGGTGCCGAGTTTGGCTAACTCTCACTGTGCAGTGTCTGGAATATAGGTGTGAACTGGAGGAGCAGCAAGAGTTAAACTAGAAGGGAGGAGAGACTATGATTCTGTAGTCATTAGAAATTAGGCTAAGAAACTTGGATTTTTATCCTGGAGATAAGAGGAATTACCTTATTTATACTTGGAAATGGTTGCTAATAACAGCAGTGGAGTATCCAGGTTTTGTCAGACTTGACACATATATCATTTAGAGATCCCTCTTTAAGAAAAAATTAGTATACACTTAAAAATTAAAAAATTAGATGTAAACATGAATATTTGTTTAGAATGAGAAAAAAACACCACAATTTGAAATTTAAAAATCCTGACAAATATCACAAAATCCAAAGAAATATATTTTATTAAACTTTTGCCAACATATTTTTGTAAAACATTTCCTCATATGTTTGTAGACATTAACTGGTGTTCACCACTTGATAGGACAGTCATTTTGTTATATTACTTCCTCTTGACATATCAGAAAGATAAGCTAGTTTATCCTCTAGCCTAGTGAATGGAAACTATTTGTTATTAAGAGTTTAGAAGTGTCTTTCACCTTTACAATTTCTTGGTGGTGCTACATAATTTTTTAAGTTTGTCACATTTAAGGAAAGGTCTAAAGATTTATTTCACATATTTTGAGTCATAAATTTTTGACATGCAAATCAAATTTTCTTGTGTAGTTACTAATAGAAATACTGTTCGAATTGGACTCTAATTATCCAGTTTGTCTTCGATGGTTTTATGTCATGATGCACAGAGATAAGCAGTAGTATTTCTAGAAGTCATTCTTATATGAAAACAATAAACAATAACTCACTTCTACATGGAAGTGACTGCAAACCATATGTGTATATCCTGCTAAATTCCAGCCAAGTGCAATTTCAGTGCAATGTCTCCTCGGTGGGGTTCTCCCTAGCACTTGACACAAGAGGAGGTGTGGCAGAGGGGGCATTGGAATGGAGAGACAATAGTCTTAACCAATTGTGATTAAAGCATCTTACCTATGCACATTTTACAAAATATGTGACCATATGAACCTCCTACCATTGTCTTTCCAAGCCTTGAAAGGGGCTGGCACAAGCCAGAGACCATGAAACAAACTTGATTAGCCTCAGAGAACATCTCTGCAAGGTAGCTCAGGTGAAAATGAATGGAAGGGATCCTGCCTGGAGGCAAAGACAACTCAGTGGGACTGGGACCAAACATGTGTGAGAGACAATGAAAAAGAAAGGCACATTTGATTTTTCCATCTCTTCTTTAATAGTTGATAGATTGGGGTGATTTATCTTGGTAGGGTTAAGGGTAGGGGGACGAGGAGGAAATGTGGCTAATTCAACTTTCCGACTTGAGCAACTGGAGGAGGTGATGTCACAGAGACAAGACACATCATTCAAACTTGTGAGCATTGTTGAACCTGAGGGGCCTGAATACAAACTGAGTTGACTGAGTTGATGAACAACCTGGCAGGTGCTCATGGAAGCGGTGGGGTTGGGAGGCTGGTGGTGCCATCAGTCAGGGGAATTTCAGAGCTGGAGCCCAAAAGCTGCTTGGCCTCAGTGCAAGGGGCCCTGGGATAAAGTAGTGAGCTAGGTGGATGGCCCTGGCAGCCCCCTGGAGACTTGGCTCAAACCAAACCCCATTCTTCCGAATGTGCTGACTAGGTGTTTTACTTACTGTTTCCACTCTAAGCACCAACCTTCCCATTAAACTTAATTTGGCATGTCTCATGGCAAAAATTCCTGGGCCCAGAGTTTATAGACCTTTAGTAGAACAGCTCTCTCAGTTCACAACAAGGAAGGAACCAAGGCATTTCCCCCACTTACCTAAGTTCTACAGATTATTTTTATTGTCCTTCTTCTGTCCATTGTTACTAGCCTTTTGGTCCAAATGCAAACTTTTAAAATTTCATCTTATTTTTACAATCATTTTGAATATTATTACTTATACAGGAGTGGGCAAAAGTAGGTTTATGTAACACAAATAAATACAATAGTAAATAAATAATTATACAAGAATAAACTGTTTCATGTACTCCCAACTATAAACATACTTTTGCCCATCCCTGTATTTTGTATCTAATAAAAACAACCTCTGAAGTCTTTTGAAGTTTAGCTCTGCTCTTTGTCATGTTGGCTTATTTTACACACTCACGGTGTGTTTTTCCTTGTATGCTTTGTCTTTCTGTTTTAGTTTGTCTTGTTTTTATTGTGCGTTGAATTCCTTAGAAATTATCAGTGGGGCAGCAGGAACTTTTGAGGTCTACATTAAGGACAGTTTCTCTGAAAAAGATTGTGTTAGATCCTGCCTGGAGGCATTATAAATTCCTGGAAGCACTTTAAACTAACTTCTCAGTTTATTTATTATTTACTTTGCTTGTTTTTAGACTATGTCCACAGGATGGGTTCATACCACCAATCCATGTGAAGCCAGTGTAGAGCTGCAAATTATGAAGAGAGGTTTCTTTTCTTCTTTACCCAGAGACAAAGTAATGATAGGAAATGGTTTTTCATGTCTCTTTTTGTAGGGGTAGGTTTTTCTCTGATTCTCTGTTTCACTGAAAATGTCCCAGATCCACAGGGACTTTTATACCCAACTCTTCCCTTTGTCAGGTGAGGGACATTTTGTGGGAAGGAGATACGTGTTTAGACTTAGTTTCCTTCCTCTGGGCAATTGTAGAAAGAGAATATTTGGGTAGCAGAGTGAGGTAGGTGCCCATTGGGTAGTCAGCAGCTTCAGAGCTCACTTACTTCACTGGAGTCATGCGTTAGCTCTGTAATTGGCCTCTAAAGATTTTCCTTTCTTTCTTGCCAGCTCAAGTGACACATCTAAAATAATCATTTGTAGATATTTGTTTCCAGATGGTTATGCAGGTTATTGCTGGAACTCTAAGTCAACCATGAATTTCATATACAACTCCAGCCCTGCACTGTAGTTTTAATTGCCTTTCTTTTCTCTTGTTGACAAGGGAATGGTGTGTTCTTACTATGTTCTCAAATCATCTAGTCTGTCAGTCATGTTTGTATGGGATCTACTTCCTTCGCAACCATTTCCTGGAGACCTGCTTCACCATGGACCAGTGACTCTAGCTGTCATCCTGAGACCTCCTACCTCTGCTTCGTAGGGTGAACTATTTCCTAGATCCAATGGCTTCTAATACTTCATTTGTTACGACATTTTAAAATACAATTTCATTAAAGAACACCTCAATTGTTGGACATTTCTGAGTCTATCCACATCTAAAAATGTCTTTATTTTGCTTTCAAACTTGGCTTCTAGTTTGCTTGCATATTGATATAGGTTTAAATTACGTACATACCCTGAAATTCTGATTTCAACTGCAAAAAAATGTAAATAGCTTAGAAGTTGTTACTCTTGTCCTTAAAACAAGAAAAGAGCTGAACACACTAAAATCGTGACCTTTCTTGGGCCCTTTATAGAACTGAGGTCTCAGTGCAAACTGCTACCTTCAAATCTGGAGAGAACGGCCAACCTAGAGATTAAGATCTGTTTACATGGTGCAAAACCTGTTAGAGCCTTAAACTACAGGAACATTTAAATTATAAATTTGATGAATTGCTGATGACTGAATGTGGAATGGCAGGGAGAAGTGAAAAGTAATCTTTTGAAAGTGCCCTAAGCATTCTGTATAACAAAGGCCTACTCTTCAAGGAGAAAGATTTCACCAGAGTCTAATGACTGACATCAGGGGAAGTTCTCTCTAGCCTTCTTGTTTCACCAAAGGAGGGGAAATGCTAAGGAACATTTGTTAAAGTTATAGGCCAGGACTGCAAGCCCCTTGAAAGACAAAGTTAATCATAAGATTATAAAATGCTTCTGCCCTCTCATACCTCACCACCACATCAAGAGGGTTGCAGTACAATAGCAGTGTGTTAGAGCTAAAAGAACAGCAAGGCACAGGCTCTGCTTAAGAAGGAGCTCATAGAAAAGCCCAACAGCAACAGTGGAGACAAAAACAAAGACATCAGAGGAATTTAGAGAGTCTGAAACCCATCGCTACATCTAATGTTAAATAGTCTAACTCCTAATTAGAGTAACACGAAAACTCACACTAAAGGCTTTTTGCCTCAGTTTATATTATCTGGTACATCATACCTGACTTTCATAAAAAAAATGATAAGGCACACCAAAAGGCAAATAAAACAAACAAACAAACAAACAAACAAACAATGAAAAAACTAAAACAAAACCCCACTGTCTGAATATAGAAAGTGCTAATTCAAGTGTTTTGTGTCTCCTCAAATTGATATGTTTAAATACATTAACTCCTAAAGGTAATTGGTATTAGAAAGTGGGGTCTTTGGGAAATGATAAGGTCTTGAGGATGAAGTCCTGAATGGGATTAGAGCTTTCATTAAAGAGACCCTTCAGAGCTCCCTAGCTCACTCCATCATGAGAGGATTCAATGAGAAGTCTGCAACCTGGAAGAGGCCTGGACCAAACTTGCCGACATTCTGATCTGGGATTTCCAGCTCCAGAACTGTGAGAAATAAATTAATCTTTCTTTCTT
>PVJC01051212.1:0-11497 GCA_004026665.1 Murina feae | reverse complement strand
CACTGGGATCGAGCCCACAACCCGGGCATGTGCTCTTGACCAGAGCCGAACCCAGGATCCTTCAGTCCAAAGTCTGACTGAGCCAAACCAGCTAGGACAGGAAAAGAATTTTTATTTTCTTTCTTAAATACTTCTATGTTTATGATAAAAGAAATGTGAAAAGTAATAATAGCTAAAATTTATTGAGCACATACTATGTTCTAGGAATTTTGCTCCATGCACTATTGCATTTAATTTTCATAACAACCCCAAGGGTAGATTCCACCACTGTCTCAATTTTACCATTGAGAAAATCGAGGCCTTGGAGGCTATCCATCACCTGCCAGAGGACGTTAGGCTAAGTGTAAGGGCTATGATGTAAATGTGGAGTCCAGATTCTATACTCATGGCCGCTATACCACACTTCCTCAACGGATAAAAAATATAAAACTTAAGATTCCTTTTGTGGAAACCAAGAGTCAGACTCACCGTCTCATAGTCACACCTCCTATGCATCTTGTGCTTATACTTGCATATAAACTTTGGTTCATTTAAACGCTCAGTCAAACGAATATTGCTGTGCTACACAGCCCCTCCCAACAGCTGCAGGGCCCGGATGAGGCAATGTGCACACACTGCTGGCAGGGGGGGGAGGGAGGGGGAGGAAGAGAGGCCGGAAAAGGACATCTCAGGCTGGTGGCTGGTCTTCCTTAAAGTAAAAAAACAAAGGGCAGAGGAAGAGAGGGGCCAGAAGGGGATGGAGTTTAGGCACCTGGGAGCGCTGCATAGTTGGAAATGCCCTCTTTTGAAGCTACAGCAATGCTCTTGGATATACTTTAAGTGCTATCGTATGTTAACAAGGAAAAAATCATTAGAAATGTCTTTTGGTTGGTGAGTCGGGCTTCAGTGTTCTTCCTCGTACAGACTTCTTTGGGCTAACTTTCTTTCTACTTGCCAAAGGTCTTTACATTTTCTATAGGATAATGAACAAGAAGGAGACATACACAAAGAGGTTCCTGCCTCTTTCACAGCCTCCTACGGTCTCTGCCCTCACCTTTTAACGGGTATTTTCTAAGCCATCTGAGAGAATGCTCCAACGTGTTTTGCTTGAGTACATACATCCCTGGCACACTGCCCTTCATACTCCTAAACATTGGTGTGTTTTCCCACAGGAAAAGAGGAAGAGAAAAGAAAAAGTATTGAATGCCTCTAAGTATCCAGGCTGCTCTACTTCCTTCTCCCCCAAAGCCGCCCAGGGAGACCTGCAAGGTCACTGTCAGCTGTCCCTTTTTACCAAGTGAGGGGGACCAGGTAGTCCGTTGAAGTGCCAGTAGCAGAACTGAGACTCGAACCTTTGTCTGTGTCCCTGAAGGCTGGATCTTTCCTCTAAGCTCACTGCTTTGAAACAGCAACAATGTCCAGGGGCTTCATGCTCTGTTATTCACATTCTGAACACTATCATTGGCCATCATTTGTTAGATGCTTACCAAATTCCAGGCAGTGAGCCGGGAATGTCCAGGCTTCTCTCATGTTCTCCCAACAGTGACTTCGCTGACAGATGGAGTGACTCAAGTTTGGTCATGTAACCAAGTGAATGCACTTAGTAAGTGCTGGAGCCAGGCCTCCAACCTTTCCTCCCAACAGTTATAGTTCAGCGCCCAGGGTACTGCCATCCAGCTCTAAACACGTCTCTGCTCCCACCATTCCATGGACTTGCTTCATTCCTGAGGCTCACAGAAGTGTGGGCAACAGGAAATGAAACTGCAGGAAGTCCTCACTCCCACCCCTCCTCATCCTCCTATGTAAGGGGAGGCTAGGAGCCTGTCTGGAAGTTCCCTCTCTGAGCTCTCTAAGTCAGGGGTTCCCAAATTTAAGCAGGCATTAGAGCCACAATTTTCAAACTTTTTTATCTCAATTACTAAAATTCTGCCGGACACCAAAAAATATATTATACACCTAGCTGGTGGGGCTCAGTGGTTGAACGTTGACCTATGCACCAGTAGGTCCCGGTTCAATTCCAGGTCAGGGCACGTGCCCGGGTTTCAGGCTCGATCCCCAGTGGGGCGTGTGCAGGAGGCAGCCAGTCGATGACTCTCTCTCATTATTGATGTTTCTCTCTCTCTCCCTCTCCCTTCCTCTCCGAAATCAATAAAAATATGTTTAAATATTTGCCAATATTACCAAAAAAAGGTATAATTTTGATTCATTCACACCAGATGGCTATTGCTGTGTTGGCTGTTGTCATTTTTTTAAATTTGGCAATCTAAGGGGGAAAAGGTCCATGCCCTTGACTAAAAAGTCAGGTATGACATCTTTCAAAAATTCTTGTGGCACAGCAGTTGAAAATGGCTGCGTTAGAGTCATCTGGAGGGTTTGTTTGATTCCCAGTCAGGGCACACACCTCGGCTGAGGTTTCCATCCCCAGTCATGGCATATGGGTTTTGTTTCTTTCCCACATCAATGTTTCTCTCTCTCAATCCCTTCCTCTATTTAAAATCAATAAAAACATATCCTCAGGTGAGGAATAAAAAAACAAAACAAAAAAAGAGAGGTGACTCTGAACCTCATTCCTGCATTTCTGATGTAGGAGGTCTGAGGTCGGCCCAAGAATTGGCATTTCTAACAAGTGCCAGGTCAGGCTGATACTGCTGAGGGGTGCCGGGTAAGGGGAGACATTAGGGAGTCATTACTTTAAGAGAAAGCAGGACATGAGCACTTTGTGTGGTGCAAATGTTACTGTATAAAAAATTATCAACATTAATTCTAGGAGTGATTCCATCAATGCAACGTATTTATTATTTAATTCACAGAAAGGAGGGGGCTGTATAATGTTTTCCACAATCAGGTGAAATAAAGGACAGGTGGGGCTGGCTTCCCCGCCCAGCTGACTTCAGGGAAACAAAATCACATTATCACCAGCGCCAGGCGAAGCTTCCAGGCCACAGAGCGTTGTCCTTGGCAGTGCCCGGCTCGTGTTGTCATGGAATCCACAGCTGCCTTGCCCGTGCCCTGTGGGGAACATGGCTGAGATCTAACAACCAGGAAATCTTATCCACAAAAGCAGTGTGTCCCTTGGCAACACATCACACTGGGGCGCTCCTTGGCTCTGGTTTCAAGCAACAGGTCAGAATTCCAAAGGGGTGTTGCCTCCCATCTGGTTGGCATAAATGTCGCCGTTGGCAATGCTTTATCTGTGATTCCTACCCAGCAAGATAAGGTCTTGCCAAACCTACTTGGGCTGGCACTCTTTGGTGATAAATTTCTCTTCTCCCAGGGTGTTACCTATGAAGAGACACAGAATCGGAGAAAGTCAGGACTGGAAGGATCTTGGTCTCCCAAGGACTCCACCCTGGAGAGAACGCTCCACACTAGCCCCACAGGAAGCCGTTCGGACACACTGGGTTAGGATCAAGCCAGGTGAAACGCAGACCAATTCCCGGAGAATTCGTGGCAGCAGTGACCTGTGGCACTCTTCATAGGAAGACGAGGGCTGAGCAGCAAATTGCAATCAGCTCTGGTCCTTCCTGACCGCCTTGGAGGACCTACTAAATCATGCTCTAAATGCAGTCACTGGTCTATGTTGGTTTCTTCTGTTTTGCTCTCTCCACCCTAGAGACCTTGAGTACAAAAGGGAATCTCTAGAGTTTGGGTAACTCAGTCATTGAAGTGTGACTCGTGTCTGACAAAACTATACAATAATTTACCAACTATTTTCTTCCAAAGGAAGAGATGAATAATAATAATAATAATAATAATAATAATAATAATTAAGGTGACCAGACGTCCCACTTTTGGTGGGACAGTCCCGATTTTAAACAATTTGTCCCGCATCCCATGGTGTTTAAAAAAAAGTCCCGATTTTTGAAAAGAGACATAGGTACTACTCTTTGTAATATTTTAAGTAACAATAATAATAAAAAAAGAAACCCCCCTCCCTCCCCCCTCCCTGGTCTATGGTGTCCCGCTTTACCAATGTTAAAATCTGGTCACCTTAATAATAATTTTAAAAAATCCCCAGAGTGCTCCCAATCTGTTTTGCACCAGGTACTTGAATTAACTGGTTTCCTAGCAGGTGAAAATTCCACACCAGCCATGGCTAATTCCTGCTTTACTTAGAAACAGCCTTCACTATTTACCAGTACCCTTGGGCATAAACCCAGGAAACAGAGGTATTGTTTGCTGTTCTGAAACAGAGCTATTATGCTGTAAACTCCCTAATTTATTTTACTAGACAAATCACAGCAGGAACACTGCAAATGGTTCCTAATTAGAGAAGTTGGATTAAAATGTGTTTCAAACCCCCAAATTCCAGAGTGGACCGCAGGTGTGTCTACTCTCCCAGCCATTTGTCCAGGATTTGTTTCTCGGTCCGAGTTCGCCCCCTGAAGTTTGATAAAGGTAAGTACAGCACAATCCTTCTGCCATCTTAACAAAAGGCAGTCTTTCCCATTAAGAATAATTCAGAAGGAAATGGGTTTGGGGCTTTTAGAGAAATCTGCATCAGTCTGAAACACTTTCTAGGTGCCGTCAAATGACTATCTGTAAGCCCCTTAATATGTTCTGGAAGCATGAGAAAAACTTAAAATTAATCTTTCTAAAATATTGAGTTACAGATCTGGAAGAGCTTACCTGATAAAAGGCAAAGTCTAAACATGATTCCATTCTATTGTGAAACATCCCAACAGTGATATTTCTTCCTCTAAGTGCCTATTATACTCAGATATCAAACATCTTCACATTTCAAATTGAGATAGACAAGTCAGGTGCTTTATCTTCCCTGACTCTTGGCAGTATTTAACCCAAGCTAAGAAGAGCATTTTGAGAAGGATTTCAGGGTGGCAATTGGGTTAAATACTGCCCAATTTACTGGCAGTATTTAACCCAATTTACTGGCTTCCTACCTACTTCACAAGCTGCCCCTTCGCATTCCCCTGTACTGGGTCCTCCTCCTCTCGCTACCTCATGATGATGTGGTGCCTGGCTCAGTGCTTGGAACCTTCTTACTTCTCTCCCTGAATCTACTGGCTTTAAGCATAAGGTGACCAGATTTAAAGCGGTACACCATTGACCGGGGGTTCTTTTTTTTTTCTTTTTTTTTATATTATTACTTAAAATATTACAAAGAGTAATTGGGACTTTTTTTAAATGCCAGGGGATGCGGGACAGACTGTTAAAAATCGGGATTGTCCCGCCAAAAGCAGGACATCTGGTCACCTTATCACCATCTCTTTTTCTGGAAGCTGAACTGGGGAAGAACCCACTTACAGCTCATTAGGGTTGTTGATAGAATTCATTTCGTTGCAGTTGTGAGATTAAGAATCTTGGATTTTTGCTGACCTTTGGTTAGAGGCTACCTGAGACCCTCATGGTCACCTACACTTCCCTGTCACGTGAGATTCTCCAACATGGCCACTTATGTCCTTAAGCCTGCAAGAAGAGTCTCTTACTCCAGCCTGCTTTTGACACGGTGAGTTAATCTATGCAAAGCATTCAGAATAGTAGTGCCTGGCACATGGTGAGTACTCTGTAAATGTTGGTTCTTCTTTGACTTCTTACCATCATTGTCATCACCATCACAACACCACCACCACCACCATCATCACACTTATTGTTAAAATAAATCAACTCCTGCCTTAAAAACTACAGTGCAGATCTCTAGGAAACTCTGGAATCAAGGAGGAATCAAAGGCCTTGGTTCTTCCAGGGCTGGGACTCAGGTGAGCCAATAGGGATGGAAATACAGGAGAAAATGTCACTTCACATGATGTCTATTCGCCTGCTGTTCTGTATTTCACATACAAGTGGCACCTGGCTATATGTGTAAATAACTTCCAGGAAGTACCTCCAATGTGTTATGAAAGAAATCCAGGATGTTTTAAGGTATCTCCCTGGAAGCTGACAACCAAACTCTCCCACATTTTGCTGCTTACATAGAGAACATTCTGCGAGTAATGAACCACATGTATAACCTCATAAAGCTTCCTTAGGATCACAGGTAATTTTCAAAGCTCTTACAGGACGGTAGAAAAGGACCAGGAAGCAAAAGTCCTAAAAGTCCCCAATGACCTTCATTGGCTTTATGGTCACTGACCAGTCATGTCACCTGGCAAGGCTTCCATGTCCTCGCCTCTGTGATAGGTCTGCCTTGCACACCTCACATCACCGGGTTGGGAACCAGATGAAAGTGCCTTGCAAACTGAAAAATACTGCATTAAGTATGAAATGGAAGTTCTCATTTTATTTCTGGTTAACTTTCAAAGTTAAATAACTGAACCTAAAAAGCAAAAGTAAGCATAAGATCCAACTGGAAAATGTGGGAGGGAAATGACTATTTTTCTAAGGAAATTTATACCAATGACTTTTTGATAAGAATGTGAACATGGCCCATCAGTGTATCTAAGGCAATTTCATGACATTTTCTTACTCTGATTCAGAGGATTGGAAGTGCCATATGAAAAGTGCTATTTTATGAAAAAGGACTGGCAGCTTGTGGCAGTGAGGGACTGGTATAACTGACATAACTTCTGACAAAACCTACTCTTCTACATTTATGTAGCAAGCCCTTTGACTCAAAACACATGAAAATCAATCTTTCCATTTCATTGAAGATAAAGAGGGCAATGGCGAAACTGCTAAAACCTCCTTCTTTTAGTCTTCTTTTCAGAAGATTCCATCTAATATTGAGCTCATTTCTTCACTGACATTTAGCTGGAAATGTCAAGTTGCTCCAAAACTTTTTCTTGATTTTATGGTTTCCAGCCTTATTCAGTTGATAAAAACTGAATTAGCATGTGATTTGAGGACTCTCCAGTCCGAGAAAACACATAAGTGCCTAAAGGAAAAAGATGGTTACAACTCTGGCTACCAAGATGGAATCAGGCATGAGACCAAAATGAAATGAAGCCGATGCAATTCCTTACAATTCTGGACAGTTTTAGGAAGATAGTAGGGAAAGATCTAGAATATAGCTGGCAAACAGGAACAGCATTTCATTAATGCCACAGAAACTGGGGTTTGTCAGACATCTCTTGTTTGACAAGAGCAGCACCATGCTTTTCAGATATTGCTGGGAAATGAGAAAAGGCAGATTTGAGATCACAGAATGTCATTGCTGGGAGGAGCCTTAGCGATCTCTTCATTTTTTTTTTTTTTGTTTTGTTTGTTTTGTTTTGTTTTTCTTTTACTGGTGAGGAACAAAATCCAAAAAGTAAAGAAGTTTGTCAAAAGCCCTCAGGCTAGTTGGTGGCAGTAATACTGGAACCCAAAACCCCTGAAAAGCACATTAAACATTTTGGGAGAGAAGCATATTCTCAATTTCAGACACTTGAACTTCATCTGGAGACTGAATTCAAATAATTTTTATTGGAATCTAACTGAGTTGCCCATTTCCCTACCTTAATAAAGTACCAATGTGATTTTAGCATGAAATGGGACTTTTAAGTGTGACTTCAGCTTAACTTATAACATGGTGTCACTTCCTCAGCCTTGATGCTGCATGCTCGCTTCTCCTCCAGCAATACAGCAACTATTTGCAATGCCTAAATACCAGTTTCTGGGAGTTCAATGTCATTCACAACAGCCAATATCTGAGCATAGAAACAAGGCATGTCATAGGCGGAAGGGACAGTGCTGTCTTCCCCAAAGCAGATATTGGTTCCTCTTTTCCCAGGAACACTCTAGGGAGGAGGATATGTCCAACACTAGGGCATAAGCACCTGGCCCATGCCCACTGCTCAGCAGCTGGCACAGAAGGAGAGATTCTCTGGGAAGGACACAAATGATGTTAATTTAACCACACTTCTTCACCCCATGGCCTCACTGATCAATGTCACAGATTTATATACTAATTGAGAAGATACTAGTATTTTGTGATGAAATTAAATGTGATAGTCACTGATTTCCAGGAGTTCAAATCCCCAATACTGTATTTTTGTGTCAACCCTGAGCACCATTCAGACAAACTCTGGACACACAGCTGGCTGATACTCTCACCATCTCACATGAATTTTTAAAAAATTACCATTGAGCCCAGTTAGCATGGCTCAGTAGTTGAGCTTCAACCCATGAACCAGAGGGTCATGTTTCAATTCCTGGGTTGTGGGCTGGATCCCCTGTGGGGGGTGTGGAGGAGGCAGCGATCAATGATTCTTTTTCATTCTTGATGTTTCTATCTCTCTCTCTTCCTTCCTCTCTGAAATCAATTATATATATATATATATATATATATATATATATATATATATATATATATATATATATTTGCCATTGAGTTTTCCTTATTTCCTTATTTCCTTGTATCATAGTCTCTCCCTACCTTTTATATCCTTTGGTTTATTGTGACTCACCTTTGTGTTGCACTGGGTTGAAAGGCTTTGCAAATTTGGGTTTGGCAGATAGTTCTGATGAGTTTTGCTGCACAAAAGAAATATGAGTCATTTGGGCATTGATAGTATCCTTTTGGTGACAATGAACATTTCCTAACTTCTTGATGTCATTAACAATCCTTTATTCTAGCTACATAATACATTATTATCCTTTTAAGAAATTTGAATACTCGCTGCTTTATTCTTTATTCTGCTTTAATCAATTTGAAATGCTTAAAACTTATTTCTAAGTGAATTTTTGTTCCTGTATATTTTTGGGATTTCTAACAACAAATAAAAAAACAGCTCTAAAAGATATATTATGCCCAGGCTTACACGCCCAGGCTTACATTTCTTGGTTCACATATTTATCACTAGAAAAACCTATGGTGGAAAAACAATACTTCTAGTAAAAACTGGTCTCCAGTAAAGCTTTGTTTTATTCTGCCTCCTCTTAGTATTCAAATCTCTTTGTGAATAATGCCTTTGTCATTGATGCAGAGGCTAAATAGAAATAAACATTTTAAAACTAAATTATCAAACTGAAATAAAATAGTTAAAAGAAACAGCATGCACTTACTGGGAAACATAAAAGTGTTAAGACACATTATGTCCTTCACCCACTCATTAATTAATGTATTCATTAATTTAACATCTCAAATTGAGTGTTGTTGTGTGCCACATACTATTTTAGACACCATGGATATCAAAAGGAGTAAGCTCAATTTCTTGCTACAGTTTATGTCATGAGGAAGCTAACTCAAGGTAGGGGAAATAGGTCCTTACAGGTAGTAGGTAGCCTAGTGATAGTCTCTTGATTTTCATTGAAATTTGAAAGTGTCTACCCCATATCAAGCTCTGAAAAAAAATCTAATATAATAAAAGAGTAATATGCAAATTTACCATCACTCGAGACACCTAAGACACGCCCACCAGCCAAGCCATGCTTCCCAGCCAACCAGAGCGGCTGTATGCAAATTAACCCAGCCAAGATGGAAGCCAGCAGCCATGGAGCTAGAGCAAACCAGAGGCTTCCGTTGCAACTGCCTGCCTAGACTGGCTGAGCCTCTGCTCACAATAACAATGTTTCAATTATAGAAACCACGGAGCTGAAATACACAGGAGGTTTTGTTACCTGCCTTGGCCTCAGCTTAAAGCAACAGTGTTTCAATTATCTAAACTAATAAAAGCGTAATATTGAAATTGACTGTTTCTTTGGGATGCCTAAGCCACGCCCACCAGCCAATCAGAGCAGCTGTATGCAAATTAACCCAGCCAAGATGGAGGCTGGCAAGGCGGCTCTGCACTGGGAGCCTCCATGGCCAGCACAGCTGTGCCAGGTGTGTCAGCTCAGTGGGAGGGGGGTCCGGCCTAAGGCTTCTTCGGGGCATCCAGGAGCGCCCATCCTGGGTCCACTGTCTGGCTCTGCCCCTGGGGGGGCTCCACTGGGTGTGCAGGAGCAGCCATCCTGGGTCTGCTGCCTGGCTCCACGCCGGGGGGCCTCCTCGGAGCATGCGGGAGCACGTGGGCCTCTGCAGGGCATGCAGGAGTAGCTATCCTGGGTCTGCTGCCTTCATCCGCCCCCTGGGGGCCTCCGCAGGGCATGTGGGAGCATCTGCTGCACATTATGGAGCATCCAAAGCCAGTCTGCTGCCCAGCTCCACCCCGGGTGTGTTCACTCAGCAGCAGGGCCCCACTGAGGGATCCTGCACCAGCATCCGCCTCTGGCTCGCCACCCAGTTCTGCGCCAGGTGTGTCCCCTCAGCAGTGGGGGCCCACCAGGCGTGTGCGATCATGGGCCCTCTGGTGGGAAACGTCCATCCCTGCACTCACCAGCCCTCCCACCCCCCAGTGCATGAACCCTGAAGGGGCTGTGGGCAGCCTGAAAATGGCCCTCAACCCCTCACCCAGGCTGGCCAGGCATGCCAACAGGTGGACATCCCCCCCAAGGTGTCCCAGAGTGCAAGAGGGCACAGGCTGGGCTGAGAGACCCCCCGCCCCCTGCACCAAGTGCACAAATTTTTGTGCACCAGGCCCCTGGTGTATATTATAAAGATAAGGATGAAAAATGTCTGAAAGTTCCAAAGCAAATTTTCTAGAATTCAGGGTTCATAAACATACACTACTATAATCCTAAAGAAAATTTCTAAGGTCATAATAATTGCCATTTGGAGAGAAGAGTCTTAGGTTGCAACACACTCATGGACTCTACAGAGTGTGGGGAAAAGCAGCCTCTTGGGCATGTACAGTTACATACGTTTTAGCTGTTGCTTGAAAGCAGGGCCTGAGTCATCAGAAATAAGAATAAATAAACCTCTTCTATGTGGAGAGGATCCCTGTAGAGGTCATTAGAGTCTGAGTCTTGGTCCAGAGTTGTATACTGTGGCTGGGGACAATGGAAGGTCCAAGAAGAGACCCTGAGCCCTCAGCACGGGGAGGATTTTGAGAGAACCCTCGTTGTGAGTCCCCCCAGAGTTCTGGTGGCTTGAGGTCTGGTATTTGCTGAGAATATCATTGGTTTCTGCTTCCATTCCCTTTAGCCAACTATTCAAATGTTCACTGCTGTTTTCATGATCCTACTCACCAACCCTTTGCCCATTGCTCAATAGATGGCCCTGTCTCCTACTTAAAAAAAAAACAAAAAAACAACAACCCAGGTCTGAGTTGTCCCACATCATGTCCCCAATTTGTACATGTTGCCCTGTCTGTACCAGCCTGAAACTTCCTGTGTCCAGGGAAGAGTCTGATGTCTCCATCTGCAGTCTAGCCACTCAACCTGACTTCCCAGGACTCTTCTGTCAATCATCTTTCCCTCTCATTGTTTTCTCTTTGCTGGCTCCTCCCAACACACGGACTTGTTCACATCCTGGCAATTCTGCTCTCCCTGCTCCTCATGGTTCCGTGTCTGCCACCCTCACTCTCTTTCCTCTCCCATGAGAGAATCTTGACAGGAGAATTCATCTCAGTGTTTTCTACTTCTTTCCATCATTCCTCAACCAGTGTAATGAGAGTTGCTGCGGGTTCATTCCAACTCCCTCAGGAAATTACAAATACTCATCTCTTCTGCTCAATGTACTTTTGTTTTAAAGCGAATAAGTGACCTAACCAAAGAACAAAATCCATTTGTATCACTTGGTTTGAAAACACAATTGGAG
>PVJC01051211.1:0-11536 GCA_004026665.1 Murina feae | reverse complement strand
TTAAGGCTGCCCACAGCTCCCATTGACCCAACGTCCCAGCAAGACTGGCTGGACGCAGGTTACTGTGATTTATCTCCTATAATTGATGCTGTTCCTTTAAGGCCTGGCGTTTATCTTCTATAATTGATACACTGTTCCTTTAAGGCGAGGCCTCCTAGTACTCGTACTAAGGAAGCCTCCTCTCTGCTTCACCTCGCAGCGTCTATAATGAAACAGTTGTTACTTTTACTTGGTTAGGCCCGGGCTGCTCTTTCCTTCAGCTCCCGAGGATTCTATGATTGTTACATTCTTTCAAAGGTGTGTTTAAGTGCAGTTTAAGCACAGTTTCCCTTTCGCTCCTGCTGCAACGGACGCTGCCTAAACGTTTACTCAGGTCCGTGAGTGGCGGCCGCCATGTTGGCTGGGCTAATTTGCATATAGCTGCTCTGATTGGCTGGTGGGCGTGGCTTACCCTGTCTCGGAGAAACAGTTAATTTTAATATTTCGCTTTTATTAGTTTAGATTTTTCTCGTTTGTTTTCTTCATTTTACGAGTCCGGACTTGTCCACCCTTATTCATTACTAGAGGCACAGCCTGCACCCTCTCCAATCCGGACCCCTCAGGGGATGTGTGACTGCTGGTGTAGGCCCGATCCCAGGGATTGGGCCTAAATCAGCAGTTGGTATCCCTCTCACAATCCAGGACTGCTGGCTCCTAATCACTCACCTGCCTGCCTGCCAGGTCTCCAACTGCCCCACCCACCAGCCTGATCGCCCTTTACTGCCTCTGCATGCTGGCCTGGTCGCCCCTAACTGCCCCTCGCTGCCTGCCAGGTCTCCTCCAACTGCCCCCTACCTACCAGCCTGGTCACTCCTAACTCGCCCCCCACCGGCTTGGTCACCCCCAAATGCATCCCCCACCGGTCTAGTGGGCCCCCGCTGCCAGCTAATTGCCCCCAAGTGCGCCCTCCCTGTTGGCTTGGTCACCCCTTACTGCCCCCCCTTCCCCCCACTGGCCAGGTTGCCCCTAACCCCTTGCTGGCCTGGTCACCTCTTACTGCCCTCCCTGCTGGCCTGGTTGTCCCTAACTGCCCCCCCTCTGCTGATGTGGTTGTTCCCAACTGCCCCCTCTCCCCCCACCAGCCTGGTCGCCCCATGAGGCTGCTGTTCAGTCATTTGGTCGTCCCTCACTAACCCCCCTGCTGGCCTGGTTGTAGGCAGCCATCTTGTGAGGGTATGAGAGTTAATTTGCATATTACCTCTTTATTATATAGGATTGGTTTTAACTGGAGTTGGAAATGTTGCCATTACTGTGGCCACTCTTGCAGTCAACATCTTTCCAGGCCATGTTAGACACTATAAATTCCCTCAACACACGCTTTGAGACCAGATACTGAGTCTGGATTTTCCTTATTCGTGTCATCCATCCATTCAAGAAATATCTGCTGAACACTTGCTAGTAATATTGCAGTGAGGAAAACACATTTTCTGCCCTGTGAAACTTATATTCTAATGATAACATATAGGAAATAAACAAGTATATATGTAATGTATCTGCTACTATAGTGCTGTGGAGAAAAAGCAGAATTAAGGTGGAAAGAACATGTGAAGGATATGTTGCTGTATTATATAAGGTGGTAGAGAAGGCTATAGTGATGAATGGTATAGCAGATATGTGGGAGAAGTCATATTGTGATCTAATCTGAGCATATTTAGGGGAGAGAACATTTGAGGAAGATGAAACAAGAGTACAAATGTGTTTGTTTTGTGGCAATTGTCCCCCATTTCTTCAAGTTCTCCTCATTTATTTTTTTCTAAGCATTAGAAGAAAAAAATCCTTTAAATGGAAATTTTCAGTCATACAAAAAGTATCTCCTTTCTCATCTTTAGTCAGCTTCAATAATTTTTATTGGAAGCTCACTGGAGGACATTTTTTCCATTGATTTTTAGAGAGGGTGGAAGAGAGGGAAGGAAGAAAGGAGAGAGAGAGAGGGAGAGAGAGAGAGAAACATCCATGTGAGAGAGATATATCAATTGGTTGCCTCCCACACATGAGTCAGGACCAGGCCCAGGGTTTGAAACTGCAATCCAGGTACCTGCCCTTGACCAGAATCAAACCCAGTACCCTTCAGTGCTTGGGCTGGCATTCTAACCATTGAGCACACTGACCAGGGCAACAGCCAGTCTTTTTAAAGAATTTGCTATAAATTAAAGCTGAAAAAAATTGGTTGGTAATTGGAGGGCCTGTAGAGTCAAGGAACTTTTTAAAAAGATGTATGTTTTTCTAGTATCCTATATCCTATATAATCTTAACTAATAAAAGTATAATATTGAAATTAACTGTTTCTCCGGGACGGGGTAAGCCACGCCCACCAGCCAATCAGAGCGGCTGTATGCAAATTAACCTAGCCAAGATGGCGGAGGCTGCAGCCCTGGTGTTCGGCTTCTCCTGGGCTGCGGCCTCCGCCATCATGGGAGCCTCCGTCCTGGGAAGGCATCGAGCGCCCTGAGCCCTCGATGCCTTCCTAGGCGGAAGCCTTAGGAGGCGGGACCAGCCAGCCGACCGCGAGGCCCTCTCCTGGGGGGCCGTGGGGTGTGGGGTGGCCAGCGCCACCCTATCCCCTTCCCAGCCGGGGGCCTCGGGCGGCGGAACCCCCTCCTGGGAGGCCGTGGGGTGTGGGGTGTCCGGCGCCACCCCATCCGCTTTCCAGGCAGGGCCTCAGGTGGTGACCAGCCAGCCAGCTGCCCAGGCCCCTCCTGGGAGGCCGTGGGGTGTGGGGTGGCCAGCGCCACCCCATCCGCTTCCCAGGTGGGGGCTTTGGGGGGCGGGACCCCCTCCTGGGAGGCTGTGGGGTGTGGGGTGGCCGGCGCCACCCCATCCACCTCCCAGGTGGGGGTCTCGGGCGATGGGACCCCCTCCTGAGAGGTGTGGAGTGTGGGGTGGCCAGTGCCACCCCATCGGCTTCCCAGGCGGGAGCCTCGGGTGGCGGGATCAGCCAGCTGGCCGCCGAGGCCCCCTCCTGGGAGGCCATGGGGTGTGGGGTGGCCGGCGCCACCCCATCGGCTTCCCAGGCGGGAGCCTCAGGCGGCGACCAGCCAGCCAGCTGCCAAGGCCCCCTCCTGGGAGGCCGTGGGGTGTGGGGTGTCCAGTGCCACCCCATCCGCTTCCCTGGGGGGGGGCCGGCCAGAGACCCCGTTCTGGGAGGCCATGGGGTGGCCAGCGCCAGTCTATCGCTTCCCAGGCTGATGGCCCAGAGGGTCAGTGGGAGCTGTGGCCAGCCTGAAAACTGCCCTTAGACCCTCACCCAGGCTTGCCACACCTCCTGGTGTAAGGGTCTCCACTGGGGAGCTTGGCCAGCCTGCAGCAGACATTGGCCCCTCACCCAGGCTGGCCAGGCACATCAGCAGGTGGACATCCTCGGAGGGGTCCCAAACTGTGAGAGGGCACAGGCCGGGCTGAGGGACCCCTCCCCCCCTGACCCAGTGCACAAATTTTTGTGCACCGGGCCCCTAGTCCTATGTAATAAAGAGCTAATATGCTAATTAGACCTAACAGCAGCATGACCCTCTGGACTACCTTCTGGATGACTGTCCAGATTACCTTCCAGATGAAGCTGGGTTGCGAGAGCTGGCCGAGGTTCCAAGGGGCTGTGAGGGGCCAAGCTCCTTGCATGAATTTTGTGCATCAGGCCTCTATCTACTCTAATAAAAGAGTAATGTGGAAATTAATTGTCTCTCTGGGATGCCTAAGCCATGCCCACCACCCAAGCCATGCCCACCAGCCACTCAGAGCAGCAGTATGCAAATTAACCCAGCCAAGATGGAGGCCAGCAGCCACGGAGCGGACGGACGGTGGGGTGGTGGGTATGGAGTGGGTGGCGGCGGTTGCGGCGCAGGCCGCGGCGGACGGCGGTGGGGCCGGCAGGCAGGTGGGGTGGATGGGGCTGGTGGGGTGGGCTGGGCGGGCTTGGCCAGCCTGCAAACTGCCAACAGCCCCTCACCCAGACTGGCCAGGCACACCAGCAGGTGGACATCCCCCGAGGGATCCCAGACTGCGAGAGGGTACAGGCCGGGCTGAGGGACCCCCCCGAGTGCACAAATTTTTGTTCACCGGGCCCCTAGTATTTATATAAAAAGAGTATAAAGCTGATGGAGTGATCCAAAAGAGAGAAATAAATTACAGGAACCATTTCTTTAAAAATAAATGAAATTAATTTTATCCTAATCTGTGTACCCAATATCATTATTACATATACACTGAGTGGCCAGATTATTCTGACCACCTAAAGTTTGTAGGCAAATAAGCTATAATTTTGCGCTGAAGTTTCTAGAGGGCCAGACCATTATAAATAGGGAAGCAGGTTGTTTACCATGACCAAAGAAGTGATTTTTTTTCTGAAGATATGGGTAAACAATGCGATTTAACAGCCTTTGAACATGGGATGGTTGTTGGTGCTCTGAGCCATGGAGCGAGTATCAGCAAAACAGCTGAATTTGTTAAATGTTCAAGAGCAGAGTTGTTAAAGTGTTTAAAGACTGGACTGTCAGCCGAAAATCTGGGTCTGAATGTGAGAATTGTAGCTGTCAGTGACTAGTCAATGTTAGGGCAGAATGGAGAGTGTCAACACTGGTACAAGACAACAGAAGGGCAACAGGGCATCAAATTACTGCAGCTCTTAATCAGGGATCCTCTCAAATGATCTCTGAACTCACTGTTCGCCGTACACTGCATCGTATGGGATATGGAAGCCTGTTTAAACACCTTTGCTGTCTGCAGTTACGAAGATAAAATGTCTTCAATTCGCACAGGAACATGAGGACTGGACAGTCGAGCATGGGAAAAAAGTCATGTGGTCCGATGAATCATGTTTCCAGTACATCATGCAGATGGCAGAGTGAGAATGTGGCGGAAACAGCATGAAAGCATGCACCCCACATGCATGAGTACAACCCTTCAAGCTGATGGGGGCAATGTTATGGTTTGGGGCATGTTTTCCTGGCATGATTTGGGCCCTTTAATTCATGTGGAACAACATCTGAATAGCACAACATACCTAAGCATCATTGCTGATTAAGTTCATCCTATCATGTTGATGGCGTAGCCCAATGGAGATGGCTTCTTCCAACAAGACAATGTGCCATGCCATGATACTCATATTGTGCAGGAGTGGTTTCAAGAACATGAGGGAGACTTTACCATGCTTAGGTGGCCCCCACAATCACCAGATCTGAATCCAATTGAGCATTTGTGGGATGAAGTTAAAAGAGCCATCAGGCGGCTGGTTCCACAACCATCAAATCTCAGAACTGGACCATGCTATTCATCAGGCATGGTGTCAGATTCCTCACATCACCTTTCAACATCTCATGGAGTCAATGCCAAGAAGAATCGCCACAGTATTTAAGGCAAAAGGTGGCCCAACGAAGTACTGATGGGGTGGTCATAATAATCTGGCCACTTAGTGTATATCCTTATGTATTAACCTATTTATTTCAAACTAGTGGCCCAGTACACGGATTTGTGCACATTGAAAGGAAGTTAATTAGAAGAAATATTTTAATATCACTACTTGCCTTTTCTCTATAATAGAAATGTCAACCAAATTCATGATGGACAATAACAGGTCAAAGCACACATGTGCAATTGGACCAGCAAGAGCTCGTGCATGCAGGAGTCAATGTTTATTTTTAAATTACTACTACATGTCAAATGTACTGGCTGCTTGGTTGGTCCGATGGTTGCATGGATGGTCGGTTGGTCACTTAGTGTTTTATATATAGATGAAGACAGTGGCTGGTGGGGAGAGGAGTTAAAGAACATTCCTTCCCCCCCCAATTTGGTGAGATTTCATTAGTTCAAAACTGTAGTATTTATATGTGGGTAACAAATTTTTTTTTTTTTATAAATTACTAGAAGCCTGGTGCATGAAACTCATGCAAGAGTAGGCCTTCCTTCCCCGGTTGCCAGCCGGGCTTCCCTCTCGCACCCGGGACCCGGGCATCCCTCACAGAGAGAGGCCCTGCTCACCCACCGCAGCCCGCTGGTTGGTGGCCTGGGCCACCCTCTTTGGGGTGATTTTGGAGTCCCCCTGATTGATCACTCCGCCAGCTGGTGACCTGAGCCTCCCTCTGCAGGGCAGTCATGGGGCAATGGCCGGGCCCTGACCAATTGCATCACACCCGCCTTGGCTGGCCTGGTGTTGATGGATGTCATAGCGTGGTCCCGGATGGTCGTCCAGATGGTCATGTGGATGGTTGTCTGGATGGTCATTCCACTGTTCGGCTGTTCAGTTGATTTGCATACTATGCTTTTATTATATAGGATTATGAAATAGATTAACTGGTCTTTTTATTTGTTATTTTTTGTTGCTAACCTATTTTTCTCTGGTAATTTTCACCTGTTTATTTTTATCAGCAGTTTTACACAGTGCTGCCCAGTAGTAGATTCTAATTTTTGATTTGGTAATCTCTAATATGGTAGTTTTACTATATGACCTTTTTACTAAAGAAAAGAAAAATTTAAAAACTTTTCAATTTGAAGTATAATTAAAGCACTTCAAAGGAGAAAATTTGATGGCCACTCTTTTCCTTTTTTTCTAATGTACTTGACCATGCTTTTACTGTAATTGCTTCTGATTACTGAGTTGCTCTCTGAGATAAGTTCAGAAAATGAAGTTGAAAGCCCATATTACAGTTACAGCACTTTATGTGCCTCTTTTTGTGGTTCACTTATGTTTGAGTAAGTAGTTGTCAGTATTTAGTGCTGGAGCATCATTGCAATAGCTTTTTAATCTTCTTTGTGGTCTTCCTCTAGATTTTCTTCCTTAGCCATTGATCCATGCTACTGACTTTGGATTTCTGAAACACTGATCTGATCAGGTTCTGTTATTGCTTAAAAATCTCCTGTGGCTCTCCGTTTAGGGGAGTTAGTTCTCCCTCCTCTTTGCTTCTTGTCCACCTCTCTGTACTTGCCCTCTGCTTTAAGGGATCTGGAGTGTTCCCTAGGGGGTTCTAATGCTAGTCTGACGTTTCTTACCAGAGGACCACAGGATAGAAGTCAAATTATTTTATCTGTGTACACAGAAAGTCCTCCATGAGCTTTGGCCCTTATCATCTGTCATGGTTCCATGGAGATGAGAAACTGATATCTCTGTGCTTTTGTACATACTATTCCCCCCCTCCCCCAGAATACCATTAAACTTCTTAGGTATCTTGTTAAATCACTTCCTATTTATTTATTTATTTATTTATTTATTATTTTTTCCTTCCATGGACACTGTGTGCACCCTGCTGGAGAACTTTTTTTCCCCTTTAAATATATATTTTTTGATTTCAGAGGGAGAGAGAGATAGAAACATCAATGATGAGAGAAAATCATTGATTGACTGCCTCCTGCACACCCCCCACTGGCGATCGAGCTGGCAACCCGGGCATGTGCCCTTGACTGGAATTGAATCTTGGACCCTTCAGTCTGCAGGCCAGTTCTCAAAACCACTGAGCCAAACCAGCTAGGGCACTTCCTCTTTTTAAAACCTCAATATAGATGTCTCCTTTTTCTAGGAAAATATTCTTTTAGGCATATACTTTAAAAAAAATACATTTTATTGATTTTTTTTTACAGAGAGGAAGGGAGAGGAATAGAAAGTTAGAAACATCCATGAGAGAGAAAATCGATAAGCTGCTTTCTGCACACCCCTAACTGAGGATGTGCCTGCAACCAAGGTTCATGCCCTTGAAAGGAATCGAAGCTGGGACCCTTCAGTCCACAGGCCGATGCTCTATCCACTGAGTCAAAACGGTTAGGACTTTTAGGCATATTTTTATCATGACTCCTCTACTCCATCATATTCTCTATTCTTTATTACCTGTGTTCCTGTAACATTTTGCAGTTATTTTGTTGTAGTAATTGCTGTATTTTACTCTGTTTGCTTTTGTGTCTAGTCCCCGTTGCTCCAACACAAACTTATAATCTCTCAATACATTTTGAATGAATGAATGATGGTGTAAAGTAAAAAATATTTCAACATTGACCTAGTTTTGATTGGTCCATTTGGTTAGGCTTTACATCAATTTTATTTCTACAGAATATACAAATGAGCAATACAGATAGCATGTTTAAGAGAGTCATATACCAAAGCATCTTAGGAATTAATATTTTATTAAATGTTTGTTCTCATAAGCAAATAATGAGATTTGTTGATGGTTTCATTATATATCACAAATCTCTATTTTTGTCTAAATATTTCAGTATTTTTCTTAGAGGTGTCAACTTTTTTTCTTTGTCATTTCTATTTGTATGCTGGTCTTAGACACCCTCTACCCTAAACATAACTTAAATTCATTCCTTGAACTTGATCTGGACTTCTCCATTCTTGTTTTTTATATCGCTACTTTGTAAGTTACTTAGGTTTCTTTGCAACATCTTTTTAAAAATAATTATTTATTTTTCAATTATTTTTATTGTTGTACTATTACCACATGTCCTTCATTCCCCCCACATCCTTTTGCTCACCTCCTCCCAGCCTTCTCCCTTCCCTGGCCTTCACCACACTTGTCTGTGACCAGGAGCTATGCATATATGTTCTTTGACTAATCTCTTTACCTTCTTTTATCTAGCCTTTCTGCCACTCTCTCCTTAGACATTGCTTCAGTCTGTTCCCATGCTCCATGCCCTCATTCTATTTTGACAGCTTATAAGTGAGATCAGATGGTATTTGTCTTACTCTGACTGGCTTATTTCAATTTGCATAAAAAGCTCCAGGTCCATGCATGCTGTTGCAAAAGGTAGTATGTTCTTCCTTTTTAAGGCCAAGTAGTATTCCATTGTATAAATTCACCACAGCTTTTTTTATCCATTCATCTACTGATGGGCACTTAGGCTATTTCCATATCCTGCCTATTGGAGATAGTGCTGCTATGAGCACAGGGGAGCATATATTCTTTCTGATTGGCATTTCAGAATTATTAGGCTATATTTCCAGAAGATGGTTTAAAAGGAAGTTCCATTTCTAATTTTTTGAAGTAACTCTACAGTGGTTGCACCAATCTACATTCCCACCAACAACGAACTAGGTTTCCCTTTCCTCTACATCCTCAGCAGCACTTGTTTTTTATTGATTTATTGGTGCTATCCATTCTGGCGGATGTGAGGTAATAACTCATTGTCGTTTTAATTTGCATTTCTCTGATGATCAGTGACTTTGAGCATTTTTTTTCATATGTCTATTGGCCATCTGCATGTCCTCTTTGGAGAAGTGTCTATTTAGGTCCTTTGGCCATTTTTTAATTGGGTTGTTTGTTTTCCTGGTGTCAAGTTGTGTAAGTTCCTTATGTATTTTGGAAATTAACCTCTTATCAGATATATCATTGGGAAATATGTTCTCCCATTCAGTGGGTTTCCTTTTCATTTTGTTGATGGATTCTTCTGCTATGCAGAAGCCTTTTAGTTTGATGTAGTCACATTTGTTTGTTTTCTTTGTTTTTCTTACCCTAGGGGATGTATTGGCAAAAATTATGCTACGACAGATGTCTGAGATTTTACTGCCTATTTTCTAGGATTTCTATGGTTTTGCAACTTACATTTAAGCCTTTTATACATTTTTAGTTTATTCCTGTGAATGGTGTAAGTTGGCAGTCTAGTTTCATTTTTTTTCATGTACTTGTCCAATTTTCCCAGCACAATTTATTGAAGAGACTGCTTTTGCTCCATTATAAGCTCTTGCCTCCTGTATCAAATATTAATTGACCATAAAAACCTGGACTCTCAGTTCTGTTTCATTGATTTATACGCTTGTAATGACAGCCGCTGCCTCCTGCACGCTCCCTACCAAGGATCGATCCCACAACCCAAAGTTACTTTTGACTGGGCATGGAAATGGCAACCTCCTGGTGCAGCCAACTGAGCCACACTGGCTAGGGCAGTACCAGGCTGTTTTCAGTACTGTGGCTTTGTAGTATAGTTTGACATCCAGTATTGTGATCCCTCCAACTTTGTTTTTTCCTTTCAAGATTGCTAAGGCTATATTCTTTTTTGGTTCTATATAAATTTTTGGAATACTTGCTCTAGCTCTGTGGAGTATGCCATTGATATTTTAATAGGAATTGCATTAAATCTGTAGATTGTTTTGGGTAGTATAGACATTATAATGATGTTAATTTTTCCAGTCCACGAACATGGTACATGATTCAACTTGTTTATGTCTTCCTCTATTTCTTTCTTCAATGTCTTATAGTTTTCTGAATACAGGTCTTTTACCTCCTTAATTAAGTTTATTCCTAGGTACCTTATTATTATTTTTTGTTGCAATAGTAAATGGGACTGGTTTTTTAGTTTCTCTTTCTGAGAGTTCATAATTGGTGTATACAAATGCCAGTAATTTTTGTATATTAATTTTATATCCTGCTACTTTGTCAAATTCATTTACTAGATCTGACAGTTTTTTGGTGGAGCCTTAGGGCTTTCTATGTACAGTATCATGTCATCTGCATATTCTCAGCAGTATCTTTAAGTCTCACATATATATATTATCATTACTGAGTTCTATTATAATTCAGCAAACACTTTTTGGTCATTTCTAGTGTTTCTGCCTTGTTAGTACTAGTGATGAAAGGTTGAATAAAAGAGGGTCCCAATCCAAAAGTGATTATGACACAATGTGGTAAGTACTAACAATATAGGGACAGTGGGCTATCTAGGGCACTCAAGGAGTAGAGAATATCTTTTCATGTATCCCTTAATTCTTACTTTAGCTACTGCCAGCCTCATTTAGGCCTTTATTACTATGTAATTTTAGGACTGCTTAATAGCTTGCCCTGCCTTAACTCTGTTGTCATTCCAGTTCATAATTGAGGCTAGTCACCACAGTAGTTATCTTAAAAAACAACAACAACAACAACACACACACACACACACACACACACACAAAAGCTACCTTTCTTCTTCCTGCTCACAGAATAAAGTTAAAAGTAGAATAAAATGTGGAATGCAGTCATTGGCCTAGACTTCCTTTCTTTTTTTTCTGCTGTGTGAACCTTCCATTCCAGCAAAACTCTTCTACATTCTATTCTAAACACTCTATACACTTTACCTTTTTTGCCTTGTTTGAGCCATTTCCCCTCCCTGGAATAGCCTCAGCAATCTTGAGTGTTTCTATTCTTGCTGAAATTGTATCTACTTATAAAATTGTATCTACCCTGGTTATAGTTCCTACTTATTAAATCCATTGTGGACTTTTTATATGATCATGCTCATGTTTTTAACACCTTCTCTTCCTTTGTCTTTATGATATCACTCTCATTTCTCTTTTTTACTTACTAGAGGCCTGGTGCATGAAATTCATGCATGAGGGGAGAGGGGGTGAGGTCCCCTCAGACCAGCCTGCACCCTCTCCAATCCAGGATCCCTTGGGGAATGCCCGACTGTCGGTTTAGGTCCAATCCTGGCCTGAACCAGCAGTTGGACATCCCTCTCACAATCCTGGACTGCTGACTCCTAACTGCTCACCTGCCTGCCTGCCTGATCACCCCTAACTGCTCCCCCTGCCAGCCTGGTTACCCCC
>PVJC01051210.1:0-11551 GCA_004026665.1 Murina feae | reverse complement strand
AGCCATTGATCTGAAAACATTAACTCCTCCCCAGACCCCTTTCAACCTGAGGCAGCAAGAGCCTCCTGCTGCTGCCTGCGCTCAGAAGCTCCCATTTCTGCCTGTCCCTTCACAGCCCGCACTGAAGCCTAATGCCCCTTCCCTTAACTCTCCTCATTTAAAGCCCCGAGTGGGTCATTTGCATCCTGCCAGGACCCCATCTCCTACAGGAGGTGATGACCTTTTCCCTCCAAATACCCCTGCAGGGTTGTTCATTTCATTGTCTCCAACAGCCATGGATTCCTTTGTGACTAACGAAAGTCCTTCCCACTGTTTCCCTGGTCAGGTGGATTTGCTCCTGGGGTTGGACAGGCATTGTCCACTTTCTATTGAGGCATTAGCCTCTATTGTCTATTGTCTATCGTCTATTACAGAATTTTAGGCACTGTATACCATTTCTATTATAAATGTCCCCAAATCTGTCACTTCTTTCTCAGTTTTAAAGAAAGAAATTTTGACATGGAAACATCATAATGCTATATTTAGTCAAATTGCCTGTATAATTTTCTGTAGTCTCTGTGTATCCTTCCCAATTATTAGGTTTTATTATCCTGAGAATTTGCAGGTATGGTATGTTCAATTGTTTTTAACATTGTAATTTAGGTTTTATTTTCAAGCCTGTCTGCTCTCCAGGTAATGAATAATTTTTGGCTATCTTGAATAACGCTGCTAGAAATAGTTATATAAAAACCTTTGTGTGGATGTGGAGCTTATGTTTTATATAATGTGAGATAGGGGTTCAAACTCATTCGTAGTCAGAAAATTAAAATCAATATAACAACAAAATATCACTTTACTCTCAAGAGTTTGGGGAAAATAATTAAAAACCATAACACTATTCCTGGTGGGCATGAGGGGAAAATTGTTGTCTCAAAAGTTACTGGAGGCTGTTTCCATGTCTTGGCCGCCGTGAATAATGCCGCACTGAACGTAGGGGTGCATATATCTTTGCGTATAAATGATTTCAGGTTTTTTGAGTATATCCTTAGGAGCTCTATTCTGAAGTTTTTGAGGAATCGCCAAACTGCTTTCCGTAGTGGCTGTACCAGTCTGCGTTCCCACCAGCAGTGAAGGAGGGCGCCCTTTTTCCCACAACCTCTCCAACACTTGTTGTTGCTTGTCTTGTTGATAATGGCCAGTCTAACAGGTGTAACAAACAGCAGCATGGTGGTTGCGGGGGGGGGGGGGGGGGGGGGGGGGGGGGGGGGGGGGGAGGGGTGGTGGGGGGAAAAGAGAACCCTAATATGAGGTGACAGGAGAAGACTTGATTTCGGGTTGTGGGCACATGGTGCTATATACAGATTTTGTAACTTAGAAACCTATTGTTCATGTTGACTGCTGTCACCCAAATAAAATTTAATTTTAAAAAAAGTTACTGGAGCAAGTATAAATTTTTATAGTCCTTTTGGAAAGTAAAGTGTGAGTACCTCTCAGAATGAAAAGTACTGCCCAACCCAGCAATTCCGCTCTGGGAAACCACTCAGAGTAGTAAAAACACCAGTACACGGGGAAATGTGTTCTAGAATGTTTATAGCAGCATTGCCTGTAGTAGCAAAAGTAAATGCTGATGACAAAGGAAAGTTAGAATACTCCACATAATAGAATATTTTGCAGTCACTTAAAAGAATAAATTGTAGATTAAACAAAAGGGTTTCTATGAGGTATTGTTGAGTAAAAAAATAAAGAAATGTGTTCCATATGGTACTATTTTTATTATTATAACAATGACAAAAAAGGTGTGTGTGTGTGTGTGTAAATTTGCTAATGGGTACATGAGAAAGGCAGAGAAGACTTATAGCTGTTTTGTTAGCACAGATTACATGGTTACAGGATTTGGATAGGGCAAGAAAAACATCAAAATAGAAAAAAAAAATTCCCACTTATGATATGATGCCTTCAGAGTTTGTTACAGAAATCTGCATATATTTGCATAAGTAAATTAGGAAAAGAGAATATATGTATGTCTATTGACTTGTAAAGATGTCCATGACGGATTGTCAAGCAGGAAGGCCAGTTGCATAATAATGTGTAAAAAAATTAGTGGAGAAAACCCCTGTATGTGTGGTACATGTGTGCATCCACATTTGCTGATGAGTAATTGTGTGACTGAGAACAAAGTGCAATGTGTTCTGAACTGTTCATATGGTGGGGGAGGAAGTGGCAAAGGGGAGAGGGAAAGGGTGGATTTGCACACATATAATTTCATGTTGTATTGTTTCAATCACAATGTTTGTGTAATCTGAAGAACAACATAATTCTTCAAGTAGGAAAAGAAGCAAGGGGGAGATGCGCTAAGATAGAAAGGACTATGTCCAATGGGGTGGAAGGTGGATGCTGCCATTCCCAGGGGCAGCTGGGCAGGTCACAGAGAGAAGGCTGTGGGCTGCCCTGTGCACTGTAGGATGCTTAGCAGCAGCCCAGTTCCCTCCTCATTAGATGGCAGTAGCAACTCTCAGCTCCAACTGTAAAAACCAAAGATGCCTACAGATACTGTTAAAGGTCAACGGTGAGGACAGAATATCCCCTCCATCCTTGAGCTCCGCCCTGGTGGCTGGTAGGGTGTAAGCAGTTGAATAAACTGGACCCATGCTGATTCATAGCAGGAACTTTCTGGTAGAAGTCACACAGGGGGACAGGGACAACTAAGAGGCTGCTGCAGGGGCCCAGGTACCACAGTCCAAACTCAGCAGCTGCTCCAGGATGTCAGGGTCCTTTCCCCTCACATTCACCTCAGATCTGCATCCTCCTCTCCATCCTCCTGCTGTTGCCAGAGCCCTCCTGTTATTTCCACCTCGTCTCCCTGCCTCCACTCTCTCCCCATCCTCAAACCCATTGTTCATGTTGCTGCCAGAGGGAACTTTCTTAAGAGCAAACCAAAGCATGTTCCTCCTCAGCTTAGACCTCACACACATCCCTTGTTATCAGGGCAGGAGGGAGAATAGTCTCATGTAGGGAATGAGCGCTTCCTGGGCGGGGTTTGTTTCCTGTCTGTCTGTTCCTAGTCATATATCGTGATGAGCTATTCTCAATCTGTTGAATTTAGGGAACCTTCCCGAATGACCTCTTCTCAGCCTTTGTTTTTCTCCTGCCTCCAACCTGTCCAGACTCCCCTGAAACGCCACCTCTTCTGAGAAGCGTCCCGTCCAGCCTGGGGTGGAGGCACAGGGAGAAAGACTCTTTCTCTGGGCCCCAGTCCTCTGGTGCTGGATGGCAGTGCCCTAATAGTCTGCCTACTCTACTCGCTGTAGTCCTTCAAGTCACAGCTGTGTTCTGGCTCATCTTTCAAACTCAGTGTCTGGGACACAGTTGTCACTGACGAGTTTTTTAGGAAATGGAGAGAAGGAAGAGAAGGGGCTCTAGAATAGACTGACACAGCAGCACTATGGCTCTGCAAACAGTCGTGTAGGTAGCTCTAAAAGAGGCCTGGGAAGGGGGAATCTCAGTTAATAAAACCAATCAGCAGACTCCAGGACTCTTGACTGTAGAAGCTTATCTCAGAGGCGACAAAATCTGATTGAATCTGGCCTTCAGTATGTTTCCTTTGGCCCCAAATCATTGCTATGTTTTCTTAAAAAGTTAGTAATTATTGTAAACAGTTATTCATTATAAAGTAGACTTACAATAACAATGTAAAAAGTGAAAATAAATGATGTAATAATGTTGATTTCTGCCTTCTCTTCACCCGGGGTGCTGAATAAGAAACCAAGCGTTGACCAAGTCAAGTAGACTGGGTTACACCGAGGCTGTGAGACTGCAGCCCAGGGGTTAGGGTTTGGGTTAGGGTTAGGGTAGGGTTAGGGTTAGGGTTAGGGTTAGTGTTAGGGTTAGGGTTAGAATTAGGGTCAAACACTCCCAGCGAGCAGCACAGGGTTCATGCAGACACACTAGCAGTGGACACCATCTGCCCGTGGAGTAGGGGTCCTGTTGCCTGACGGCCTGGGTGGGTGGTAACAGGCAGTGAATTGGGACTGGGCTGATGCTCAGAGACCCCCAGGAAGCAGGCACACATCCTGGACTCTGGCTCACCCAGACAGCCCCTGGGACCATGGCACCAGTGAGCCCCGTGTGCGGAAGGCTGGCTGCCGAGTGGAAGCTGTGCTTAAGATGGCAAGCGGGTTTGCTAAGGTGTCTGCGGCGTTTTGTGAATTAAAGAGAAGAACAGTAACGGCACTCTATTCTCCGAGAAAAGCTAATCAGCAACCAAACCTGGAATTGATTTTCTTTTTTGCTCTAGTTCAATACTTAATGTTACATGTTAAGCAACAGGATTTTACAATTCGCTGGCCCTTCGCTTGCAGGGAATTAAGCAATAAAAATCCATTCTCCTCCCAAATGCCAACGGCCAGGGCTGTGCGCAGAGTGGATGAGCCATCGAGTGGTTTGGTCAGCACATCGATTTCTTGTTTTCCAAATGTCTATTTCTTCGTGTATGCGGGGACGCCTTAATAGACTCCGCGAGCTCTCTCCCCGCCTTCCGTCACTCTTGCCCTTTGCCCTGTGTCCCCAGGCCTGAGACGCAGGCACATGCCAGTGTCCACGTTACTGAGTTTTGGGCTCTGAGTGCAAGGCCGCGGAGACCTGCACCAGGACGTCACCGTGCAGTTGACAAACATCACACGCGTAGGTGCCATGGGAGCCTCCCTGGTCTTCACTGACCTGTGAAGCATGTACTCCGTTCCCTGGTGATCATGGGGTCCGTGTTTCTAGACCACGGGGGTGTCCTCATGCTGAGGTCTCCCCGGCAGCGAGTGGCCGGGCTTGGATTTGGCCCAAATTCTCTGGTCCTCAACCTGAACCTGTACACTGCGCTTCCTCTTGGCTATTTATGCGTTTAAGTGGTTTTCTCTGGAGAGATTTGCTGCCTTTGGTTAATGCCCACACATCGCTACTTACCTATTAAGAAAATGGGACACGGTAAGTGCAAACGCAGGGTAATTAGACGACGCGTGAGTTCATTCCGAGCACTTTGCTGCTGCCCACTGTGGCCCCGTGTCGGCAGCCAGCTGGGCAGACAGAACGGAGCAGATGTGAAGAGCAGCTGTCCACAGCCTCTGAGACCACAGTTTGTCCAACTGCTGGCGTTTTATAGGGTCTGAAGGCTTATGTGTCCTCCAGGACCAGGTGGGGAAAGGCCGCCTTGCGTTAAAGGCTCCACGAAGACAGGTCAAGCATCATCCCCACGTTCTGCCCAAACCCTAGGCGCTCCTGGTTCATGACCCAGGACAGGGGCTGGAGTGGAAGGACAGGGACCTTCTAAGGAAGTCCCATCACAATGCTCTTGGTCAAGCAAATAGGACGAGTCTGTTAGCCGAGTCCCTCCCATCCCAAGAGGAGAAGTGAGAGGGAGGGACTGGGCAGAGAGACTTCAGGTCCTGTGTCAATCACGAGGCCCTCATTTGTCTGCGTTATTGGTTTTAGCCAGGTCGGTGGAGTCCGAGGCTACCTGACGAGGTTCCTTAGGGGGCCAGATGAAGGGCCACGGAGGAACACAAGCAACTGGTGTTTCTATACTTGTTAATGCACTTGTATGACATTTATTACTTTGATAATAACAAACCAAACAAAAATACCCAGCTCTCCCAGGCCCCTTCTGGGAAGCACTGTTTTACTTATATTTCACTATATTGACTAACTGTCTATATGTCACCAAAGAATTGGCCAAGTTCACACAGCCAGTAGGTGGCAGAGCCAGGATCTGAACCCATGGGTTTGGCTCCCAAACCTGGAAGTCAGCCCCCAGGCACCACTGCCACTCCCAGAGCTCGTCCTGCTGCCGCCCGCTGCATCTCGCCTCTCACCCGGCTCCTCCCTGCACTGTGAACGGACTCCAGATGGAGTTTGCTTCGTCTGGTACCCGGGCTGCTGGTCTGTGAGCACAGCCTTGCTGTGTGCTGCATGGCAGCTGCTGAACCTTGGGCCTGGGTAGGCTCTCCCCCCCAAAGAGAGCTGAGGCTGTAGAGTTTTCTGAATGAAAGACTACATTTGGCTTCCTGGAGTATCTTTTCGTTCTGTGCTCCTCACATAGACATTTGATTGGTTGACTTCTAGTTGTTGTTAAAGAGTCTTCCTCCTCTAGAAAGGAGAGTAATTCCTACACGCAGGCACACAGGCACACGCACATTGATGCGCGCGCACACACACACACATCCGGCACAGGGTGTGACTCATTAAGTAGCTGCTGGGTGAGTGAACGAGTGAATGAGTGAACGTAGAGGACATACAGGTAATTCTCATTCTTCTATTAACTACCAATGCTTAGGCATTTAAAAGGGTCATTTATAACAACTAAAGTTTGAACTAGCTTGTAAGAAAATTCATGAGCCTGGGAAGAAAGATGTTGACAGAGTAACCTTTACACAGGCCTCCTCTAGAAAACACAAGAAAAACAAAAACAGGCAAGCATATGGAGCGGTTGAATGACTGGCTTACCCTGGGGGTGTGGGGAGGGGGTGCAGCAGCTCCCATCTTCAGTTTCATGAGACTAAAGGGCACACTTCCAAGCCTTGCTCTCAGGAATTCTGACTTGGGGTTAGACTGACTCGGGATTTTTTAAAACTTAGCAACATTACATATTCCACGTTCTCTGTCAAGTGCTGACACAAATGAACTCATCGATCCTTCATCACACCTGGAGGGGGTGCTCCTAGTGCCTTCATGTAAGGTGCTCAGGGCCACATGGACCGTGAGCGGGGGGAGCCGGGGCTGCGCACAGGCCGTCGCACTGTGGCTCTGCCATGTCACTGATCGTGTCTGGGCCACTGGACTAGAACATTTCCAGAAGGTCCTTCAACTCGGGTTTAAATCGGTCTACAAGCAGAGGAACAAGGTGGTGTTGGGCCAAGTTGTATTCTCTCTTCCCATAAAAAGGAGCTTGGCAGCCTCCACTATGCTGTGAACACTGATAATCCTTGCCTGGTGTGACTGTTAGCCAGGCCACAATGCCCCCTTACTGTGGGCATCCTGAGAGCAGCAATGGCTTTTGATTTATGTTTAAATACACTCACCCTGTCAACTTCCCACTCTTAGGACTATGCCTAGCACATAGTAGGTCCTCAATAACTGTTCAGTAAATGAATGAATGTATTTATTTTTCATCATAATCCTGATAATGAGCTTGCCTACTAGATGTCAGTGATGCACACTGTATTAGTCTGCTGTTGCTGCTGTAACAAATTTCCTCAAACTTGGCGGCTTAAAACCACACATAGGTATTATCTTACACTTCTAGAGGTCAGAAATGCAAATGGGTCTCACTGGGCTAGCGTCCAGGTGCTGGCAGAGCTGAGTCTCCTGGAGGCCCTGGAGAGAATCTGTTTCCTTCCCTGGCAGCTTAGAGAGGCTGCCAGATCCCTTGGCTGAGAGACCCCTCCCATCTTCCATCTGCAGGTCCAGCAACCACATCACTCTAACCTCTGCTTTCATCCTCACAATCACTTTCTTTGATTCAACTCTGCTGCCTCCCTCTATCACTTATAAGGACTCTGTGATTACCTTGGGTGCACCCAGATAATCCAGGATAATCTCCCCACCTTGAAATCCTTGACTTTTAATCTCATCTGCAAAGTCCCGTTTGCCATGATTGGTGACATCGTTACAGATCCCAGGGACTAGGGTGGGTCATTATTCTATCTAACACAAGAACACAGGACTTAATAGATGGCCCCCTTTGTTCCATTTAATGAATTCATAATGAGCTAGAAGTGTGTGCCTATGGGGCTGAATCAAGTGTAGTCCTTACCTTAAAGAAATCCCATTGAAATATTGGAGGAGAAGATGGAAAATCTTCCATGAATTTCACAGGAGGGCAGAACTGGTTGTTCTAAGAGAACACAGGAAGGCTTCGTGGAAGAGGTGCCGCTGAAACTGGAATGTAGAGCTGGTGTCAAGTTTGGGAATGGGAGGAAGTTGAGGCAAGAGAAGCAAGGTTATGGGGGAAGGAAAGCTTGGATAATAAGAAGCTCTAGTGCACACTGGATGTTATCAGATGCCAGACACTGCTAATTACTGTATAAGAATTACTACCCTTTTTCTTCACAACCACAGCCCTAAGATATAAACACTATTATTTCCCCACATTACAGGTGAGGAAACTGAGAGAGAGGCTGAGCCACTTATCCAAGGGATGCGACAGAATGAATTGAAACCAACTTCCCACCCACAAGTAGGTAGTTTTGCTTGAGTAGAGAGTGGAGTGGATGTGTAAACGGGAAGGTTAATAAGATTGAAGAAGCAGTGGACATTAGATTATTTAAGAATTTGATAGCCAGGCCTCAAGTTAACACTTTATTGGAGAGGTTATGGGGACTTTCACTTTGGGGAAGACGGAATGCATGAGGTCCCAGTTTTTGTTTTTGTTTCTCATGATGCAAATGTCCCGACTTGGAGTTGAAGAACCCAGCAAACTGGAAGCATCAAGGGGTGCAAATAGAAAAGCCCTCAACAAAGCCCTTTCTCTAGTCCAAGACCATGAAAGAGGCAACCAAGCAAAACAGACAACTTGTAGACAATAGCTGCTCTACTTTAGCCAAACTCCACAGAAAACCCATCTAAGCTAGCACAGCCTGCGTGGGGAGTCCATGCTCTGGCCTTGCCAGGCTGGCATGAAGACCCCTCCACCGCTGTGCTGCCAGAGGAGCCCACATGGGGAGTCTGGGATAGTGAAGTGCTGCCCGGTATAATGAAGTGCTGCTCACCCTCCCCATAGGGTGGGGTCAGGACTGTCCCCGGTTTCCAGCAGTTGAGGGACATCCTATGCTGTCCATGAAGGCCATTTGGGAGGCAACCACAAGGCACACCTGCCTTTCCCAGCCAGGAGGCAGCAGCAGAGTCTAGTCCATCCCTCACTTGGTACCTACAGAGAGACTCACAGGAGCCTGGACTTCTGTCCCACCAGCTGTGATGAGGTGGTGAGCCTCTTCCCCTGCCAGCCAGCTAATGCAGAAACTCAAAATAGGATTCAGAGTCTCATAACATAATCCCTGGAATGTCCAGGTTTCAATTAATATCACCCATGGTTCAAAGGACAGAGAGAATTTCAACTTGAATGAAAACCCACAGTCAATGCCAGTATGAAAATGACAGAGAGCTAGAATTGTGAAACAAAGATTTTTAAGTAATTGCCATAAAAAATACTTCAATGAGCAATAATAAACATGCTGAAAACACATGAGACAAAAAGAGAAACTCAGGCAAGAAACAGAATCTGTCTGTAAAGCAGAACTAAATGGAACTGAATAACACTGTAATTGAAATAAAACCCCATGAGTGGGCTTAGCAGCAGAATGGAGGGCAGAAGAAAGACTTGGTGAACTGAAAGACAGAACAAGATGAACTTCAGGCAAGGTGGTCAGGGAAGTTCTATTTGATAAGGTGACAGGCATTTGAACAATGACATAGTCATTCCTAGGGCCTGTCTCTGCTGAAAATGTGAAACATGAATTTAACTTTTAGGTTGAAGTGTGGATCAACTGAGATGCTAAATTGGAATGAACCTGACCAGGTATCTAAAACAAAGAAAACATTTAGAAAGTAAAGGCTAGTGTTGCTGTTGTTGCTATGGTTACAGGTGGTCACCAGTTGTTATGACGGCCTGTGAAAACTGAGGCAGGATCAGGGTTCCTCCCAGTAGAGTTTCAAGGATATTTCTACATAAAATGAAGGAAGAGCTCTGGGGAGAAAAGAAATTGGAGGGGTTTTGTTTTTATTTTGTTTGCTTTTTAGTTACAGTAGCATTGGCTGGGGGTTGACATCTTAATTAACTCAGGCAAGGGAATGCCCCCATTTCTTGGCTTTTCAACTGGTGATGTCTGTGGAGCCAGCAGGACTGCTGGCTGAGTGCCCTATGGCAGCTGAGCTAAGGAGCCAGCACCTCCTCCCAAAGGTGCAAGGTTGCGGGTGGGGCGGGCCCCCTGTGCTGGTCTGAGGATGTGCTGCCTGTTTGGTTCTCCCCAAAAGATGCTTATATGGAAGCTGCCTGCACATTGTTCAGCCTCTGCACTCATTCTCCACAGCCTGGATCCAGCCCAACTTATTTGGTAATTGGCTCAGCAGCCCAGAGAAACCACATGATCAGAAGCCAGTGTGAAGGGAATGCAGACATATGTCACTAAGACTAATGATAAAAATTAGCCCAGCTGTAGGGAGAGGCTCAAGCACAATGGCGCCCCGAGTGCTTGCCACTCTGAGCACCTTTGCTTTGCAGCTGGGACACAGTGCTATCTATCGCTTTGGCCAAGACTATATAATGAATTCATGATACATTAGCAGTCTGAAGTCAGATCCATATTTTTCAAACAGAGGCCCACAGAAAACTCAGCGATGGTGATTGTATCAGTATGCATCTAAGCAGGAAGATGGAAATGACTTCCAAGTATTTAAAATGATAGGAAGCCCAGCCAGTGTGGCTCAGTGGTTGAGTGTTGACCTGTGAACCAGAAGGTAAAAGTTCAATTCCCAGGGCACATGCCCAGGTTGCAGGCTCGATCCCCAGTGTGGGGTGTGCAGGAGGCAGCTAATCCATGATTCTCTCATCATTAATGTTCCTACTTCTCTCTCCCTCTACCTCTCTGAAGTCAATAAAAATATATCTATACTAATAAAAGCGTAATATGCTAATTAGACCAGACGTCCTTCCAGATGACCTTTTGGACAAAGCTTGGGCTGCAAGGCAAGCCTGAATCCTGGGCACCAGAGGGAAGCCAGTGCTGGCAGCCAGGGGAAAACAGGCCTACCCTTGCACAGATTTCATGCACTGGGCCTCTAGTTTAAAAATAAGCCAGAAAGAATGTAGTAGGAGTTATCTCCCTAGGGGAAAGCTCTCCTGAGACCAAGCCTCAAACACCATGGTGCACGGAGCTTAGATAGGCAGGAAGTTGCCGCCAACTCTTTCCAGAGAGGGAGAGGAAGAGGAGTGTCACCAAAACTCAGGATACTGGCCATGCTGGGCCCATGATGGATCTTCCTGGGGAGATCCCCAGAAGCCACATGCATGTAGAGGAAGGGAAATGTCCCTGTCCCCCCTTCTCCCTGTTCTCCAGTGGTACCCTGCTGTGCCTGCCTCTGGCCAAACCTAAGAGGAAGCCAGCTACCTTAGAAGCCGAGGAAATCAGGCCACACAGGGAAGCCCCCCTGGCCATACAGCAGAGCAAAAAAAGGGCATGAAACTCACCTGAGCCAAACCAGTAACATGATGACAATTGCCAGTTTTTATAGATCACTAGAAACCTGGTGCACGAAGTTCATGTATGGGTAGGGTCTCTAGGCCTGGCTGGTGATCAGGACCAATTGGGGCCTTCCAGCTGCCAGCTGAGGCCTCTTTTCCTCGACTGCCGGCTGCCAGCTGGGGCCTTCTGTCATTCTGTGCTTTGCCCTGGTGGTCAGTGCACATCACAGTGAGTGATTGAACTCCTGGTCTCCTGGTTGAACTTCCGTGGGGGCAATTTGCATATTAGACATATATATATATATATATATATATATATATATATATATATATATATATATATATATATAT
>PVJC01051208.1:0-11551 GCA_004026665.1 Murina feae | reverse complement strand
GTCGCCTAAGACCATCCTGCATATCAGATATTTACATTACGATTCATAACAGTAGCAACATTACAGTTATGAAGTAGCAACGAAAATAATTTTATGGTTGGGTCACAACATGAGGAACTGTATTTAAAGGGTCAGAAGGTTGAGAACCATTGGACTAGGGGATGAGGTTGGCTGGCCAACTGTCCACAGCCTCTCTTCCCAGTCAGCCCTGCCCCAGCTGGCAGCAGTGGCAGGTGGCTGGGGAAAGGGAGGCCCTAGGTGGCAGCCAGCAGCCGCTAGGGATCCTACCTGTGTATGAATTTTGTGCACTGGGCCCCTAGTTAAAAGTCAACTCCAGCCCTCTCTTTATTACATAACTATTAAAAGTAAACTCTAGCCCTGACTGGATAGAGTGTCTGCCCATGGACTAAAGGATCCCGGATTTGAAGGGCCCTCAGGTTTTGGTTGAGGACATGTACCTTGGTTTCAGGCTTAATCCCCAGCCTTGGTTGGGGCATGTGCGGGAGGCAACCAATTGATGTGTCTCTCATATTGATGTTTCTCTTCCCCTCTCTCTCTGTCTTGCACCCTCCCTTCTACTCTCTCTAAAAAAATCTTTTGGGGATTTAGAATTAAAAAATTGCTGACATTGGCAAAGACTGAATAATACAACTTAGCAGCGTCTGAATGTCTATTTCTTTTCTCAATCCTTGGGTGAGATTAACAAAAAACAAAAACAAAAACAAACCCTCTAGATGACACTTTAAGTCAGTGGTTCTCAACCTTCTGGCCCTTTAAATACAGTTCTTCATGTTGTGACCCAAACATAAAATTATTTTCGTTGCTACTTCATAACTGTAATGTTGCTACTGTTATGAATTGTAATGTAAATATCTGATATGAGGACGGTCTTAGGCGACCCCTGTGAAAGGATAGTTTGACCGCCAAAGGGGTCATGTCCCACAGGTTGAGAACCGCTGCTTTAAGTATTCTTAAAGTGCTAACTCACTTGGTTCTACGACAGTCTTAATGAAATTAAATAAACGTAGAGAAGACTTGTTGTGTGGCCAGATTTAACTCCAGAATGAAACAGAATTGAAATTTATAAAACACTTCAGTTTTTTGATGAAAATAGTGAACATGATGATGATAGCTCAAGTGGATTTTTTGGCCAGGATAATTTATGTAAACACAATGATATGCATATTTCTTTGTCATATTTACTTTGTTGACAAGACTGTAGAATCAAAAGGGAGTTAGGCAGTTGTATATTACACTGCTAGGAACATAGGGGTGCATATATCCTTTCTGATTGGTGTTTTGGGTTTCTTAGGTTATATTCTTAGAAGTTGGTTTACTGGGTCAAATGGCAGTTCCATTTTTAATTTTTTGAGGAAACGCCATACTGTTTTCCATAATGACCGCACCAGTCTGCAGTCCCACAAGCAGTGTACTAACTTCCCTTTTCTCCACATCCTTGCCAACACTTGTCATTCGTTGATTTGTTGATGATAGCTATTCTGACAGGTGTGAGGTGGTATCTCTGTCTTTTTGATTTGCATCTCTTGGATGATTAGTGACTTCGAGCATTTTTTAATACTGAATTTTCGGCATATAAGCCGACCTTTTAACCCAGGAAAATCTCAAAAATCTTCTCAAATAACGAGAAGGCTAGTGAAAGAAATGACCCAGCTACCTCCTCTGCTTTCTCCCTCTACCATTTCTACCATTTCAGCAGTTTTGTCTCGACTTTTGAGAACATTTTCCTGGGTTAAAAAGTCGTCTTATATACTGGAAAATATGGTATGTCTCTTGGCCATCTGTATGTCCACTTTGGAGAAGTGTCTATTTAGGTCCTTTGCCCATTTTGTAATGGGATTGTTTTCCGTTTGTTGTATGAGTTTCCTATATACTTTGGAGATTAACCCCTTAGCAGATGTATCATTGCCAAATATGTTCTCCCATACAGTGGGCTCCCTATTTGTTTTGTTGATGGTTTCTTTTGCAGTGTAGAAGCTTTTTATTTTAAAGTAGTCCCATTGTTTATTTTCTCCTTAGTTTCCATTGTCCTAGGAGATGTATCGGGAAATATGTTACTACGAGAGATGTCTGAGATTTTGCTATCTATGGTTTCCTCTAGAACTTTTATGGTTTCACATCTTGCATTTAAGTCTTTTATCTATTTTGAGTTGGTGGTCTAGTTTCATTTTTTTGCATGAATCTGTCCAATTCTCCCAGCATCATTTATTAAAGAGACTTTTGACTCCATTGTATGCTCTTGCCTCCTTCGTCAAATATTAATTGAGCATAGTTTCTTGGGTTGATTTCTGGGTTCTTAGTTCTGTTCCATTGATCTGTGTACCTGTTCTGTATACCATTGATCTGTATACCAGGCTGCTTTGAGAACAGTGAATTTGTAGTATAACTTGATATCTGGAATTGTGATTCCTCCAACTTTGTTCTTCTTTCTCAATATTGCTGCATCTATTCGGAGTCTTTTTTGGTTTTATATACATTTTTGGAATGTTTGTTCTAGGTTTGTGAAATATGCCATTGGTATTTTAATAGGGATTGCATTGAATCTGTAGGTTGCTTTGAGGAGTAGGGACATTTTAATGTTAATTCTACCAATCCATGAACATGGTATATTCTTCCACTTACTTATATCTTCCTCTCTCTCTTTTTTCCATGTTCTGCAGTTTTTGGAGTACAGGTATTTTACCTCCTTGGCTAAGTTTATTCCTAAGTATCTTAATTTTTTTTTGTTGCAATGGTAAATGGAATTGTTTTCTTAGTTTCTCTTTTTGAGAGTTCACTATTATGCATAAAAATGCTATAGATTTTGGGTGTTATTTTTGTATCTTGCTGCTTTTCCGAATTCGTTTATTAAATCTAGTAGTTTTTTTGATGGAGTCTTTAGGGTTTTCTATGTACAGTATCATGGTATCTGGGAATATTGAGAATTGTAGTTCTTCCTTTCCAATTTGGATGCGTTTTGTTTCTTCTTTTGTCTGATTGCAGGTGAGTACTATGTTGAACAAGAGTGGGGAAAGTGGACATCCTATCTTGTTCCTGTTTTTAGGGGAAATGGTTTTACTTTTTGCCCATTGACTATGATGTTGGCTGTATGTTTGTCATATATGTCCTTTATTATGTTGAAGTATGATCCCTCTATTCTCACTTTGCTGAGAGTTTTTATCAAAAAAAGGTATTGGATTTTGTCGAATGCTTTTTCTGCATCAGTTGATATGATCATGTGATTTTGGTCTTGCAATCTGTTTATGTGCAATATAACATTTATTGATTTGCAAATATTGTACCAGCCTTGCATTCCCAGAATAAATCCCACTTGGTCATGATGTATGATCTTTTTAATGTATTGCTGAATCTGATTTGCTAAAATTTTATTGAGGATTTTAGCGTCTATGTTCATTAGGGATGTTGGCCTGTTATTCTCTTTCTTTGTAGTGTCTTTATCTGGTTTTGGAATTAGGGTAATGATGGCCTCTTAGAAAAAGTTTGGAAGTGTTCTTTCCTCTTGAATTTTTGGAATAGTTTAAGAGAATAGGTGTTAGTTCTTCTTTAAATATTTGGTAAAACTCCTCTATGAATCCGTCTGGACCAGGGCTTTTGTTGACTGGGAGTTTTTTTATTATTGCTTTAATTTCATCTGTAGTTATTGGCCTATTCAATTTTCTGATTCTTTCTGATTGAGCTTTAGAAAGTTGTATTTTTCTAGAAATATATCCATTTTATCCAGGCTGTCCCATTTGTTGGAATAAAGTAGTTCATGATATTTTTTACGATCCATTGTATTTCTGTGGGGTTAGTTGTTACTTCACCTCTTTCCATTTCTGATTTTGTTAATTTGGGTTCTCTCTCTCTCTGTAAACTGGTGAGTCTGGCTAGAGGTTCATCAATCTTGTTTATCCTTTCGAAGAACCAGCTCTTGGTTTTATTGATCTTTTTGTTTTTGGTCTCTTTATCATTTATTTCAGCTCTGATCATTATTATTTCCTTCTACTTATTCTGGGCATTTCTTGTTATTCTTTTTCTAATTCTTTAAGTTGTAGTGTTAGATAACTTATTACCACATTCCTTGTGTTTTTTTTTGAGGTAGGCCTGTAGTGCTATGAACTTCCCTCTCAGGACTGCTTTCACTGTGTCACATAGATTTTAGATTGCTTTATGTTCATTTTCATTTGTTTCCAGGGTGTTTTTTAATTTCTTCTTTGACCTCTTTGGTAACCCAATCATTGTTTAACTAGAGGCCTGTTGCATGACATTCGTGCACTGTGGGGAGAGGGTTGTCACTCAGCCCGGCCTGTGCCCTTTAGCAGTTCAGGAACTCTTGAGGGATGTCAGACTGATGGCTTCGGGGATCAGGCCTATGCCGTCAGTCAGACATCCTTAGCGCTGCTGTGATGGAGGGCAGCTGCACTTGCCAGCCATCAGACCAGTTTGTGGCTGAGCAGCACTCCCCCTGTGGGAGCACACTGACCACCAGAGGGCAGCTCCTGCCTTGAGCGTATGCCCCCTGGTGGTCAGTGTGTGTCTTAGTGACTAGTTGTTCTACAGTTTGGTCGCTTTGCATATTACACTTTTATTATATAGAATAGCAAGCTATTTAGCCTCCAGATATTTGTTTTTGAACGTTTTTATTGTAGCAGATTTCTAAATCCATGCATTGTGGTCTGAGAAGGTACTTGATGTTTTTTTAGTTTTCTTGAATTTGTAGAGATTTAGCTTGTGTCCTAACATGTGATCAATCTTTGAAAATGCCCTGTGTGCACTTGAGAAGAATGTATATTCTGTAGTTTTGGGATGGAAGATTCAATTAGTTCCATCTGTTCTAAACTGTCATTTAGGATTGCTGTTTCCTTGTTGATTTTTTGTTTAGAAGATTTATCCAGTGATGTCAGTCCCCTTCTGTGATTGTATTGCTTTGATCTCTTCTTGATATCTTCAGAAGTTTTTTTATATATTTAGATGCTCCTGTATTGGGTGCATATATGTCTACTAGGGTTATAGCCTCTTGTATTGATCCCTTTAGTATTATGAAATGGTCTTCATTATCTCTTGTTATGGCCTTCAATTTGAGGTCTATTTATTCAGATATAATCATTGCTACCCCAGCTTTTTTTTTTTTTTTTCATTTCCATTTGCCCGGAAATTTTTTCTAATTTTGTTTTTTAAAAGGTTGTTACCATTGCTTATACTAGCCTATTTTATGTGTATATGTGAAAAGGTGTTTATATTTAATTTTTAAAAAATCATATTTTTATTCATTTCAGATAGAGCTAGGAAGAGGGAGAGAGAGAGAAACATCAATGATGAGAGAGTGTCATCAGTTGCCTGCTTCTTGCATGCTGCTCACTGAGGACAGAGCCCACAACTAAGGCATGTGCCCTGACCAGGAATAGAACTGGTGAACTCTTGGTTCATGGGTTGATGCTCAACCACTGGGCTACACTGGCTGTGCTATATTTAATTTTGTAGTTGAAACAATCTCATATTTACAGCAAAGTTGCAGGACACTAAATATTTTTTGGAACTATCTGAGAGAGAGTTGCAGGTAAGATGTTTGATCATCCGTGAATTCTTCAGTGTATGTTTCCTACAAACAATCATATTCTCTTGGGTAACTCAATACAACTGACAAAACCATAAAGTTACATTAACATTGTGGCATTACCACCAACCATTGAAGTTAAGCCAATTGCCCCTTGAGTGTTCTTTATAGCCATAAGATCCAGTTCAGAATCACACTTTACATTACTTGTCATGTCTTTTCGTGGTCTTCAAACTAGAATATTGGAGTTCCTCAGTCTTTCCTTGACTTTCATGACCTTTACATTTTTGAAGATGCAGGACAGTTATTTTGTAGGTTATCTCCATTTTGGTTTTCTCTGATGTTTCCTCATGAAGTAGGCTAATCTTAGACTCCTTGGGCAGGAAATAACAGAGAAGTGATCATGTGTTCTCACCTGTCCTATCAGGTGACATTTAATTTCATTGTGTCCCATTACTGTTGATATTAACTTCAATTCCTTGATTAAGATGGTTTCGGCCATGTCCTTTTCATTATAAAGTTACTTTACTCTTTGTAATTAATAATTTTTTGTGGACAGTTACTTTGAGGCTTTCTCATCACACTTTGTATGTATTTATTTATTTGTTTATTTATGACCTAATGGATCTCTGTTATATTCAGTGAGTCATAACCTGTTGCTATCATTTATTTTGATGTTTAATTTTCTGAGGTTTGATCAGTAGAAGCCACTTTAAGATGGCTTCTATATTCATTTAAGACACACACGTTATTCCTTGAGCATTTCCTGACTTTCTGGCCCATGAAGATGTTCATCTTATATTTGCGTTCTCTAGCCCTGGAATTTGCCAGTTCTCTAATGAACTTCTTGGCTAGATTTAGGGACTATGTTCACATGTCTCAATCTCTCTCTCTGTGTATGTGTGTGTGTGTGTGTGTGTGTGTATAGAGAGAGATATCACACACTATGACTTCACACCCCTAATTCCGATTTTAGTCCAGTATCGCAGGCCTTGCTTGTGTGTGTTTTTTTTGTGTGTGTGTGTTTTTCTATTTGCAGTTCCCTTCTACAGAAACCAGGCATTGATTATCATAAGTATATTTTCTTGACTACTCCATCTGTATGGAATTCATCTCTAGCCTCTCCCTGCATGATGCTGACTTTGCTCAGGCCACCTAATTACTTCTCAACTGAATTATTTAGGAAGAGGAAGGGCTTATTAAGCTTCTAATTTTTCCAATTGTTTTATAAATACAGACATTTGTTGGCAGATAGTGTTGTAGAGTTATCTCCTCTAGAATCTGGAGTAGGATTAGAGGATATACTGGTGGCAAATAAAAACATGAAAAGATGTTAAATGTCAGTGGACAAAAGGGAAATGCGAATTAAGACCTTGATGAGCATCATCACTACACATCTATTAGAACAACTGAAATAAAAACTAATGACAACTTAGTAGTGCTAGTGAGGATGTGGAGAAACTGGATCTCATATTGGTTTTGGGAATATGAAAATGGTACAACCACTATGGAATACATTCTAGCAGTTTCTTTAAAAACTGAACATACTCTTACCATATGATAGCATTTATATGCCTGACCATTTATCCCAGTGAAGTAAAGACTTATTTTCCCACAAAAACCTGTGCATGGTTGCTCATAGCAACTTTAGTTATAATAACAAAACACAGGGGAAAAAACAAAATAATTAAACAGGCTGACACATTTATTCCATTGGATACTACTCATCAATAGCAAAGAAAAGTCTGTTGATACACAACTTGGGTAGATCTAAAGGGCTTTATGTTGAGTGAAAACAGCCAATCTCAGAAGATCACATACTGTATGATTCCATTGATATAACACTAGGGGCCTGGTGCACAAAAATTTGTGCACTCGGGAGATCCCTCAGCCCGGCCTGTGCCCTCTTGCAGTCTGGGACCCCTCGGGGGATATCTACCTGCTGGCGTGCCTGGCCAGCCTTGGGTGAGGAGCTGATGGCTGTTTGCAGACTGGCCAAGCCCCCCAGTGTGGACCCTCACCCCGTGGGGGTGTGGCTAGCCTGGGTGAGGGGCTGAGGGCCATTTTCAGGCTGCCCACAGCTCCCATTGACCCAACGTCCCAGCGAGGCTGGCTGGAATCAGGTGTCTGGGGTTTATTTATCTTCTATAATTGAAACTTTGTTGCCTTGAGTGGAGGCCTAGTCAGGCAACGAAGCCTCCTGTTTGCTTCAGTTCCGTGGCTTCTAAAATTGAAACATTGTTGCCTTGGGCAGAGGCCCAGCTGGCCTAGGCAGGCAGTTCTCCATCACTGGTGCAACGGAAGCCTCCTGTTTGCTCTAGCTCTGAGGCTGTTGGCCCCCATCTTGGCTGGGTTAATTTGCATGTAGCCACTCTGATTGGCTGGTGGGCGTGGTGTGGCTGGTGGGTGTTTCTTAGGTGTCTCAGAGTGATGGTTAATTTGCATATTACTCTTTTATTGGATTAGATTCTTAAAATGTCAGAATTATAGACAGAAATCAAATTAATGGTTGCCAAGGTTTAAGGATATCAGAGATAGGAGGTGGGTATGACTATAAAGGAGAGCTCTTTGTATAATGGAATATTTCTTTATCTTGATTGTGGTGTTGTAGGAATCCAAATGAGTGATAAAATGATGCAGAACTATATACAGCAGGTCCTAGAATATTGTAATTTCGTTCATTGTTGTTTCATTCTAACATTGATGAGAAAACAACAACAATAATTGCTGGTCAGAGCCACTGTCAGTGTGGGTCTTCTCTTGTTACCTCCCATAGCCCAAGATGTGCAAGTTGGGTGAATTGGTGTATTTAATTATCCCAGTGTGAGTGAGTGTGAGTGTGTGTGTGAGCAGCCAGGATAGGCTCTGGCCACCTGTGACACTGAACTGGAATAAACATGTTGGACAGTAATTATTTTATGTGTTTTTTTTTATCTTCAATGTATGTGTAGCTCACATTTGCTTCAGTGTTTAATATTAGAAGTGTTTTGGGTCTTTATTTAGAAGTTTAGTGCTGTTTTTATGGCCACAAATATGGTGTGTAAACTTAATTCTTTTTTATGTCAATCAGCCTATGGTAAAATTGGTTTTGTTATATGCCATTTTGCTTACAGTTGCAGTTTCCAAGAACATGTTGACAATAGCAACGTTAAGTGGGGACTAACTGTATACACATTGTACTAATGTCAGTTTCTTGATTTTAATACTGTACTATAGTTATGTAAGATGTAAGCATTGGGAGAAGGTGGAGAAAGTACACAGGACCTCTTCACTTTCTGTGAATATTTCATAATAAAATTATTTTTAAAGAAATAAGAAAAATATAGTGTGGGCCAAATAAAACATGGCTCTGGGCCAAGATTCAACCCTCTGACCTATATATGTGTGACCTGCTTGAAGTTTTTAAAATTTTATATTTATAGATAAGAATTTTAACTGGTCCAATTAGGTTTTAAAGAAGAATGACTTAGAATGTAGACACTTAGGCTTCAGAAAAGGAAAACATAGATAGTATTTCTCCTAATATTTGGAAAATATGGAAAAAGAACTTAACATGTCAATAATAGTTATATTTTGCCTTTTCCTCAAATTGACTTGATAACTTGTATTGGTTTGTTTTATATGTGTATTTTAAATTTCTCTTGTTTTCTATGTAAAACTCCTAAATAAAATGTTGGCAGCCTATTGAAAGTATAAATAATCTAATCTAGTAAAAGAGTAATATGCTAATTGTGTCACTCTGCTACATCCCAAGCCACGCCCACTAGCCAGTCAGGGTGGCGATGTGCAAATTAATCCAAACAAGATGGCGGCCGGCAGCCACAGAGCTAGAGCAAACAGGAGGCTTCGTTGCTCCGGCAATGGAGGAAGTTGCCAGCCTAGGCCAGCTGTGGCCTCTGCTCAAGGCAACAAAGTTTCAATTATAGAAGCCGTGGAGCTGGAGCAAGCAGGAGGTTTCATTGCCCTGGCAATGGAGGAAGCTGCCTGCCTAGGCAGGCTGTGGCCTCCACTCAAGGCAACAAAGTTTCAATAATAGAAGATAATTAAACCCCAGATACCTGCTTCCAGTCAGCCTCGCTGGGAGCTTGTTGGGTGGCTGGAGGCAGTGGCCAGCCTGCAAACAGGCATCAGCCTCTCACCCAGGATGGCCCTACCCTCATGGGGTGAGGGTCCCTGCTGGGTTACTTGGCCAGCCTGAGAACAGCCCTCAGCCACTCACAGGCTGGCCAGGCACCCCAGCAGGGACCCCAACCCTGAAGGTGTGTGGCCAGCTTGAAAACGGCCCTCAGTCCCTCACTCAGGCTGGCCAGGAACCCCAGCGGGACCCCCACCCTGATCCGGGACACACTTCAGGGCAAACCAGCCAGCCCCCACCCATGCACCAGCCTCTATCTAATCTAATAAAAGCTTAAAATTGAAATTGACCATCCCTTCGGGATGCCTAAGCCATGCCCACCAGCCAATCAGAGCGACTGTATGCAAATTAACCCAGCCAAGATGGAGGCTGGCACTCAAGAGCTGAGTAAACAGGTAGCTTCTGTGGCAGCAGGAGTAAAACTGTTTGCGGGCTGGCTGGCCTTCTCCTGGCTCCAGTCAAGAACATATTTGCAACAATGTCTCAATTATAGAAGCCTCGGGAGTTGAAGCAAACAGCAGGCCAGGCCAGACTACTAAGGGCAACATTGTTTCATTATAGAAGCCACGAGCTGAAGCAGAGAGGAGGTTTCATTACCTGCCTAGGCCTCGGCTTAAAGGAACAGTGTATCCAATTATAGAAGATAAACCCCAGAAATCTGCTTCCAGCCAGCCTTGCTGGGACATTGGGTCAGTGGGAGCTGTGGGCAGCCTGAGAGCCTGAAAATGCCCCTCAGCCCATCACCCATGCTGGCCACACCCCAATGGGGTAAGGGACGCCACTGGGGGGCTTGGCCAGCCTGCAATAGCCATCAGCCCCTCACCCAGTCTGGCCAGGTACCCCAGTAGGGACCCAAAACCTGAAGGGGCTGTGAGCAGCCTGAAAAAGGCCCTGAGCCTGTCACCCAGGCTGGCCACACCCCAATGGGGTGAGGGTCCACACCGGGGGGCTTGGCCAGCCTGCAAACAGCCATTAGCCCTTGACCCAGGCTGACCAGGCACAACAGCAGGTGGACATCCCCAGAGGGGTTCCAGACTGTGAGAGGGCACATCTGAGGGACCTCCCGAGTGCACAGATTTTTGTGCACCAGGCCCCTAGTCTTATATAATAAAAGGGTAATATGTAAATTGACCCTAACAGCAGAACCACTGGGAATGACTGGTCACGATGACACACACTGACCACAAGGGGCCAACGCTCAATGCAGGAGCTGCCCCCTGGTGATCAGTGCATTCCCACAGGGGGCACTGTGCTCAGCCACAAGCCAGGCTGCTGGCTGCCAGTACAGCGGTGGTGGTGGGAGCCTCTCCTGCCTCCTCAGCAGTGCTAAGGCTGTCCGACTACAGCTTAGGCCTGCTCCCCACTGGCAAGTGGACATCCCCTGAGGGCTCCTGGGCTGCCAGAGGGATGTCTGACTACCATCTTAGGCCTGATCACCAAGAAGCAGGCCTAAGCCAGCAGGCGGACATCCTTCGAGGAGTCCCAAATTGCGAGAGGGCACAGATTGTAGTACATTATAATCGTTTATTCTCAGAAATGCAAAGATGATTCACTGTCAGTTGATTAAATTTATTATATATGGTAGGTATATTGGAATTGTTTCTTGCCTTTGCTTATACGGGGATTATACTTTCTTGTTCAGTTTATACCAGGTTGGGCCATGTGACTTGCTTTTGGCCATGGAATGTGAGGTGAGGTGAGGTGATGTGATGTGTGCCAATTCTGAACAGGTTAATTTATGCTGTTACTGATTTTTTGTATACTTAAGTGAAACTACATTCAAGAAGATTGAAACTAAAATCTTTAGAAAGTAAGATGTGTAACTTGATTAGTTGAAGTTTATGTTATTTAGTCTCAAGACAAAA
>PVJC01051207.1:0-11559 GCA_004026665.1 Murina feae | reverse complement strand
TAGCTGTACTAATGTTACACAGTTTGAATTGGTTGAGCTAAATATTGGACACAGGCAATCTGTTCACAGAGCTTTAGCTCTTAAGCACTTTGCTGTAGTCTCTCAGTTAACAAGTCAGACTGAAGAGGCATAAATAGGTTTGTGCCTAGACACATTATTTTAAATGTGTATAATACATTTACATGTATAATTAATACATTTCGAAACATAGAAGACATGCAAAGTGAATTATTTTGCCTCAAAGTAATAAATAAAAAATGCAAGAAATCTAACCATATAAATAGAATAACAATATGCTTTTATAAATACATTTGGGGCAAAAATAAAATGATAACAAATATTACAGACATTTTAGTATGAGAAAACAGTAAAACTTTGGGTATCAAAGATGTACACAGAAAAAAATGAATAAACTTAAATATAATTTTGTATAATAAATAAAGTAAAATAGGGAGAAAATTAAAGAAACAAAGGAAGATAAAACAAAAGAAAGGAAGGTAGAAAAAATGAAAGAAAGAAAGAAAGAAAGAAAGAAAGAAAGAAAGAAAGAAAGAAAGAAAGAAAGAGAAAGAGAAAAAAGAAAAGTAGAACACAAATGAATACTATGTATATACCAGTGTAGGAAAAGAAAAAAGTATAAAGAAAGTTGAAGGAAGGTGTATTTAATGATTTGGAAAATAGAATATAGTATCAAGTAAATAGGATGAGTATGTAAGTCTATAAATTCATGATCTTGATTGTGTTCCTGGAAGTAGACAATATATAGAAAAAATTTTAAGTAGTATAGAAACGGTAAATTCAATGTGGTAATACTGTTGGGGAAATGATCAGTAATTATTATTTTATGATTTAAGATCCATTTTAAATGTTCTACAGTGAATAGTCTGTCTCATTCCATTTATATATAGAACTAGGGGTCTGGTGCATGAAATTCCTGCACTGGTAAATTGGGGTGGGGGTATAGGTGGGGTAGGGGGAGGTCAAGTGGGGAGGTCCCTCAGCCGGACCTGGACTTTACCCAATTCGGGAGCACTCAGGAGAAGTGCTACTGATGGCTTGGACCCACTCCACCTGGTTCTCTGCTCTCTGCCGGGCCTGTCTGCTCCACACTATGGAGATGGGCAAGCAGGCACTGCTGGGTGATGCTTGCTGGGTCCTCAATAGCTTGATCCCCCTCATCCCCTCCTTGGCAGCCATGGCCCCAGCAGCCAGGGCAGCTGCTGGGGATTCCCAGGTGGGTCTGGGTGGCCACACACCCCCAGTTCCCAGGTCCACAGTCCTGCTGGTCCAGGGCCAGCCAGGGCAGCGGCTGGGATTCCCGGGTGGGTCTCTCTGGTGATGCCCCCTACCCCCTCCTTTCCCAGGTCTGCAGCCCTGCTGGTCCAAGGCCAGCCAGGGCAGCAGCTTGGATTATCTGGTGGGTCTGGGTGGCCACACCTCCTGGTTCCCAGGTCCCAGCTTGCCTTGGAGCCCAGCGGCAGCAGTGCCAGCCGACAGGGGCTCACTTTTGCTGGGTGGGGGCCGGCCTGCCCTGCAGGCTGGATCCCCATGTGCCTGGGACCCCGCCTCTGCCACTCCACTGCCCGCCTGCCCCCTCTGCTGCCCGATTCCACCACTGGCCAAGCCTCAACCGCTGCTGCTCTCTCTCTGTGGCTGCCGGCCTCCATCTTGGCTGGGTTAATTTGCATACAGCCACTCTGATTGGCTGGTGGGCGTGGCTTAGGCATCCCGAAGGGATGGTTAATTTCAATATTATGCTTTTATTAGTTTAGATAATTACTACTTCACAACACTGCTATCAGCTCTGAGATACACAATGATGAGTGAGAAGTATAACAAAAGTTAGAATAAAAAAAGACAGTGAAAACCAATAAACATTTAAATAAAATATATAAACCCAACAGTATAGATCACTCTGAAAAACACTGATAGACAAAAGAGACAGATATTGATTTATTATTCTGTTTATCTAAAAAGTCACTAAAATGGTTTACAGTGTTAAGAATCAAAATGTGGTTTCCTGAAGAAGTGAAGGATGTAGGAAAAGAGGATTCACAAGAAGAAGACAGGAAAAGTTTCTGATTGATGGAAATGGTTTACAGTTTTTAGCAGCACACTTAAGAAGTCTATTTTCCCGATCCCTTCCAAAGCCTGGCTTGGCTTTGTCTGCTTTGGCCAACAAAATGATGTAGACCTGCCACTATGCCTCTTCTGACTCTAGGCTTCAGAAGGCATTGTTGGTGTCTTTTTATCAGAGTCCTGTTGCTGCCATCTGAACAAGCCCAGATTAGTCTTTCAGACAGTGAAAGGTTATTTGAAGGAGAGCCCACTTTTCTCAGTTTTCCAAACAGTGCCCATTCTAGACTAGATTGCCCACAGCCAACACCCAGCTGACCACAGACACCTGATTCCTGATGAGACCAGAACTATGCAGCAGACCAATATACCAGTGAGCAATCATAAATGCTTATCGTTTCACTCAATCCTAGGTTTGTTTGTAATGCAGCAATAGCTAGTTGGATACATATGAGAACAATTTTTTTCTAGTTTCTTTGTAAAGAATAAGCATCATAATGAAGTTAAAAGTGCATTGAAAATTGAATATAGCATTGAATACAAAATATAGTCAGTTGATTAGATATTTGTCTCTTTACAGTTTTCCCTGAGTCATAAAAGGCACTAAGAAAAATATCATAAAATGGTAGAGCTATACTTGAGATCTGCCACTTAAAGGTGAGGTATGAACTTTATATCTTATACAAAATCTCATTAAATAGCAATCACAGCCTGAGCACTGGCCCATGAAAGATTGTGTAGTTACATCCATATTCAGGGGGAAAGATGACTAACTAATGTCTACATTAGGTATGAAACCAACACACAAGTGGGTCCTATCTGTGATCTTTTCCAATCTCCTCATTTTGAGATGAGAAACTGAGACCTTAGAATGGAAAATGTCTTGAAAGAGTAATTCATGGGGGATGAAGGGGTATAAGATCAACCAAAAAGACTTGCATGCATGCAAATGAACATAACCAATGAACGCCGATGGGGTGTGTGTGGGGCAAGTGGAGTCATGTGCTGGGGGTAGGCACGGCTGGGGAGTGGTCAATGGAGGTAAAAAGGAGACTTATGTAATACTTTAAACAATAAAGAATTTAAATTTAAAAAAGGGATAATTCATAAAATTAGTGGTAGATATAAATTTCTACCCAGGTCTTTTGAGTAAGTCAATCCCAACTATGCCACACTCAGGTGGTACTATGATAGAAAAAAGATAAGAAGAGATATGAAAGAACCTCTTCCCTCTTTTCCCTCCCCAAGTAGATTGTATTGATATGATGATCCATTTCTGAAGACTACTAATACAAGACTTACTATGATCAATGAATTTGTTAAAAAGCCAGAGAAGCCCATTCTAATTTCTGTTGAATTTATCTGAAGGGGACGCTGCAGGTTGAGCCTAGTTCTTACCCTGTAAGTAGTGGAGTCCATGCCAAGCAGTAGGAGAGGGGCTTGTGGAAAGTCAGTGATTCTGGGGTAGGTGGAAACCAAGGATAATTAGTCAAAAAGTCAAACTGATTAGAGATGAGACAGTTGTAAATTTTAAGGGAGATGTTAATAGCATGTGCATCCTTTGTGGTGCCCTCAAAAGACATGCAACAGAAATTGACCTACTTTGGCCAAAAGATTGATATTCAGGCTTAAGAGTTATAATAGTGGCCATAGTATGTTTTTCTAGTCAACAAATTGGATCCAGGGCATCTCCTCTTACTTACTCTGAGTGTGAACAACCTTTTACATCAGCACTTACAGAGAAACCCATGCCACAAGGCTCCCTGAAGGTGTCTTCATCTCAAAGAACAACACAATGTCCTATTGGGCTTCCACACCTGGATGGGATCAACTCTGAAGCAGATTTTAATTATATTATTCTCAGCTGCTTGTTCTAATTGTAGATGAGAAAAATCAAGCCTTTCAGCCCTATCACATCGTCTCACACTGGGATCATCTCATTCATCAAAGTTATAGATTATAGACATGAAGATATCAAAGGGAATATTTAGGTTCCTGGGAAGAGCCTTCAGCACATTGTCCAGTGGATCTGCCAATAGGTGACAGATGTGTTCAGTGTCTAGTCCTGGAATCCACTCCTGTTCTTGCTTGAGTTCTTGCAGATGTCATGTACTTCTCCAAAATGATGTGGTAGAAACACTTTAAATTTGGGATCAAACAGACTTGGGATTAATTCTAGATCTGACACCATCTGTGTGACTTTGCTCAAGTGTGTTAACCTCTTGGTACTTCCGTTTCCTCACTTTTACCATGTGGGAAATACTTCAGAGGGTTGCTTTAAATGTGAATGAATTAATTTAATTAAAGTAACTCATGTGTATATATAAATAACCTACATTATGTGCTTGCTCAGTAATGCCATTGCTGTTCCACCTAGAAGGCAAAGATCAGGCCTCTTTCATGAATGTTCCCAATGATTAATAGAATGGAAGTCACTCAGTAAATGTTAGAAAAATTGCTTTTTTTTATTTCCAACATTTACAGTCTTTTGAACTTGGGAAGTTTATCTTCCTGAATCTCATAAATTATAAAATCAATTGTTTGGAGTTTCTCCTTAGATTCTAATTGGTAAAACCATTGGACATAATCATGCCATCTGTGGCCAGGATATTTGTTGTTAGTGAATATTAAAGTTGCCAGCTTATGAAAACATCAGGTATGTTTTGGGTATGAATCAGAAATCATCCTATAGTTTCCAGGGCAGACAAGCAATAGCAGGAAAAAAAAGAGAGTTTAAAAAAAAGAAAAGGAAGAAAAATTTCCCATTCTCAATCTTCTGTATGCTTTGAAAAATAGACCAGAATTCACCCTGTCATATAGTTTCACAGCATGATAGTCTCATTTATCAGAGTTAGAGATTTTCAAGATGAAGATACCTAAAAGAATCTGTAGGCTCCTCAGTAGAAGCCAAGTGTATATGACTCAGTCCTATGTATATTATGATAGAACACCTCTGTCCATCTTTAGGAGCAGAAGGAGAGCGAAGAGTAGCCACGCTAGCATTCTGCCAAGAGCTGAACCCCCTAAGACCTGGAATCATTCCATTCCTCCCACCTAACCTCTCCCTCCAGCCCTTACCCCAGAGCAGTCTGCAGTATGTCTGCTGCTTTCTGATAATCATGGACCTTTGACCTTTCTTATTAATCTTTTATTATTATTATATTTTCCCAGACAAGGAATGGTGATTTTAACTACCAAAAATCAGGCTAGATTTAAGATTCATTGACCGTCTTTATCCCATACTTTTTGGGGTGACAATGAATAAAGCAATTAAGGTATCTGACCTAGAGCATCTCCCTTTCCTGAGCCTCAGTTTTCTCAAATGTAAAAAGAGAAGAGACTAGATGAAGTCTTTAATGTGGACCAATTCTAGATCTTTTATGATTCATTCTCATGTCCTTTCACAGCTCCATTTCTCTACAAGATAAACAGCCATGGACAGGCAGGTGAGGGCAGGCACAGAAAGGCAATTCCAAGATCATTTCCTCTTGGCACTCACCTTGTCTCTTGATAGTCAGTCACTATCAAGAAATCCCACCTATCATTTTCAGAAGCCAGATACTCTGCCCCTTCTGTCCTTCACCATGTCCCTTCAGTAATTTCAGTCTCCACTTTGAAACTCTGGGTTCTGTTACACTTGTATTTTCACTTAGGTTGGCTCCAACTCTTCTTGCACCCCACCCCTCCTCCTTACTCCTGTACAAATGGTGCTTAAAAACTATTTGGAAAGCTCTGAGTCTACTGTTTAGGAACAGCTGTTCGGAGTCAAGGTCATTTCTGTTCCAGAGCAGTGATTTAGCTCAGACTCATTCTTCTCCCCACTATTACGGGCTCACTGCAGCTTTCCTCTGGGAACTGTGTCTGGCAGGGGAAAGGATGTGGGCAGAACTAGGAGAGGATATGAACAAGCCCACAGCCCCTGGATGACAGCTCTCCCCAAGAGAGCCTTCCCCAGCTGGAGGCAGCCAAGCCTAGCCTTGCTGCTGACAGATGCTCCTGCTTCCAGCCATGTGTCTCCTGACATGTTTAAAAAGGCCTGCGAGGAAGCGCTGTGGCTTCATTTCTCTGAGGATCTCCAGGGAAGCCAGCTTTCTTAGTGACTGCATGATTGATGCCACTCCCCAGGTGCTGAAAGCTCTCCCAGGTTCTATATCCCCTCAACAATATAGCGGTACCCCCTTTTCCATAGGGGAATTTTCCAAGACCACCAGTGGATGCCTGAAACCTATGATGAAGTTTAATTTACAAATTAGGCACAGAAAGAGATTAACAACAATAAGTAATAAATTAGAATAATTATGAGTATACTATAATAAAAGTTATGTAAATGTGCCCATCCCAAAACCAGTCTGATAACTGAGACAGCTGCTAAGCAACTGATGGGCCAGAAACATATATAGTATGAACACCCTGGACAAAGAGATTATCTATGTCCTAGGCGGGACAGAGTGGGATTATGTGAGATTTCGTTATGCTCATGCAGAACAGCATGTAATTTAAAACTTATGAATTATTTATTTTTGGAATTTTCCATTTAATATCTTTGGTCAGCAGTTGCTTGAGGATAACTGAGACCATGGACAGTGAAACCACAGAAAAGGGGCCAGAATGTAATATGTATACTTCTTAATATAACCCACAAAGCCAGTGTCTCATCTGTAAATGGGATAACAGTATCTCACTCACAGGATTGTTCTGAAAATTAAATAACCTATTAATACATCTAGGTTATTGCATGGTAAGCAGTGGTACTCAAAAATTACCAGTTTTCTTTTATCTCCCACTTCCTTATCTGGTCTTTGTCAACTTTATAAGCTTATTTCCCTACTATTCTCATTCCTGTTATCGAGACTGAGGAATAATGTTTGAATTTTTCAAACATTATTCAAATTCTGTGTTTCTTCACATAAAATCTTAAAACTTCCCTTTTCTTTTTGGAGAAAAAAAACCCTCATAATCCCAGTACTTTTGTGAAATCCTCTCTCATACTCCCACTCTCAAATACTCTTCCCACCCCTCTCCTAACCTTATCCAGGCCACCCATGCCACTGATATGGTTCCATTATTGTAGTTATAATTACCAAAAACTATATGGTTCACTTTACAAACATCATTCTTAGTATTCAAACTAATCCTACTGCTTTAGATGAGGAAAATAAAGTTGATAAAGGATTATGTTGGCATAATATTCAACCCAGTTCCTTATTTGTCTCCTTCTCTAAACCAGTGGTTCTCAACCTTGGCTGCACATTAGAATCACCTGGGAATCTTTTTAAAATCCTGATTTCTGGGCCTCATCCTCCAGAAATTCTGTTTCTTTGTTATGGGGTGGGGCCACAACATTAGTAACAATGAAACAGAATTTCTGGAGGATAAGGCCCAGAAATCAAGGATTTTAAAAAGATTCCCAGGTGATTCTAATGTGCAGCCAAGGTTGAGAACCACTGCTCTATCCTATATAATAAAAGGCCAATATGCAAACCAACCAAACAGCAGAAAGACCAGTCTCTATGACACACACTGACCACCAGAGGGCAGGCACTCAATACAGGAGCTGCCTCCTAGTGATCAGTGCACTCCCACAGGGGAAGCGCAGCTCAGCCAGAAGCCCTGAGCCAGGCTCACAGCTGGCAAGTGCAGCAGCAGTAGCAGGAGTCTCTCCCACCTCTGCAGCAGTGCTAAGGATGTCCGACTGCTGGAGCAGCCTGAGCTGTCAGTCAGACATCTCCTGAGGGCTCCTGGACTGCAAGAGGGTGCAGGCTGGGCAAGGAACTCTCCCTCCCACCACCACTCCATCCCTGTGTGCACAAATTTTGTGCACTGGGCCTCTAGTACTTAAATAATTGTGTGAGGAGCTGGATACTCTCCAAAGATATGAACAATACAAAGTTTCCCCTTTGGCCCTGATTCTTTTCTTACCCACATCACAGGTGGCTCTTTCCTTTAGAAACATAATTCTTTAAGCCAGTGTGTTTCAATATATACCTCCAAAGAATTACAGAAGAACTGGATATCATTCAAGCAAAATATTTCTCCTTTTACAGATGTGAAAACAGCTTCAGAGCTGGTATGCAAACAGCACTGGGAACATTCAAACGTTTCCTGGGGTTAACAGCGAGGTGAGGCGGGAGCTGGAATTCTACAGACACGAACTTTGTTTCTAAGCAGGTGTCCTTAGCCTAGCCTGTCTAGAGCTGATCTAATCAAGTTGGCTGGTTATAGGTCCAATCTTTGGTAAATGTGGCATCTTGCCCAAAATTAGAGGTGAATAGAAGCTATAAGTCTGTTCTTCCCATAAGCTCAGCTGGGTAGCATATCATTTTAGACCAAACACTGCCACCCAAAGGGACATTAATTAGCTAAGCAGGCATATCACAACATTACTATCAATTCTTGTAAGCTTGTTGGAAGTCCTGACTGTTGAGCACAGGGCCTTGACATTAAGCCACTGTATGAAAGGCTTGCATGACAGGCCTGCCCCAAGGCAAATGAAACCAATAATTAGATAACTGATCAACCATTATTCTTGGGAGGTCTAGTAGCAGAATCTTCTGTTAATTGGGGGGACACAAGATCAAATATAATTCTAGTTCTGAGGCACAAGAGCAAGTGGTTGAGGTGCCTGGTTCATCAAATTCTTATTCACCAATTATGCAAGAATGTATGTAAGTGCACACATTATTCTAGCCAAACATCCAAACACATGTATTAAATACCATAAATTTTTAGTAATAAAAATTGTTTCTGCCCTGGCTGGGTGGCTCAGTTGGTTGAAACATGGTCCTATACACCAAAAGATTACAAGTTTAATTCATGGTCAGGGCACACACCTCGGTTGCAGGTTCATTCCCTGGTCAGAGAACATATAAGAGGCAACCAATTAATGTTTCTCTCCTACATGGATGTTTCTCTGTCTCTCTCTCTCTTTCTCCCCCTCCCTCTCTCTACAAAATTGGTAAACATATCCTTGGGTGAGGATTTAAAAAATTATTTCTGGCACATATGTAATTGGCAATCCCCCTTGAGCATATCCTAATATTGATATTTGAAATGCATACCTCTAGAGTGTGATCTTCTTTAGGTAGAAGTAACTTACTATACCCAGACCTGAATTCCTCATCAGAAATCTTTGAGTATTAACTGATCCTGCTGGGGTGTAATTTAAATGGATTAAGTTATCTATAGACACTGTAACACTGCCTCCTCTGCGATCCTGCTGTCACCTTCATATCTCTCAGTACGTGTTGTTTAGGGAATGTGTCTGCCACTGCCACCAGAAACTTTAATTTCTATCTTGCTAAGCACCCTCCTGGCACCATGGCTGGCATAAAGTGTACAGATACAATAAGTGTATCTAACCTCTGAATAAGTGACCAGAATAGTGACTAATACAATGAATAACATTAGAGTAAGCAGCTATAGAAATGACTGCTTTTATTGGTCAATTCAGGCTACTATAACAAAATACCACAGACTGGGGGACTTAAGCAACAGACATTGATTCCTACAGTTCTGGAGGCTAAAAGTCCAAGATCAGGGTGTCGGCAGGTTCAGATCCTGGTGAGAATCCTTTTCCTGGCTGGCAGATGGCTGCCTTTTCTGTCTTCCATAAAAAAGAGAGAAAGAGACCGATGGTCCCTCTTCCTCTTCTAAGGCCATGGATCCCATCATGGGCCCCACTCTCATGGCCTCATTCAAACTCGATTAACTTTCCAAGGCTCCACCTCTAAAGACCATCACATTGGAGCCTTAGCATCTGACTTTGGGGGCGACACAAATATTCATACCAAACACCAGCCTAGTCTACTGCCTTACTGGAACCATTCTGACCAAAACCAAAGAAAATGGTACGGAAGGTACCCTTCTATCTTAGAAACGACCCATGACACAGAACTAAATAGGAAAAACTGGAGTGTAGTCCTCAGTTAGATTCTGCTTGTATCTGACCTTTCCTTCCCTTGAAGAAGTAGGGCTTCGAGGTGGGCTGATCTCACTGGGGGTGGCAGAGCTTTTGTGGGCAGCTCCGACATGCTGGGGGTGTGCAGGGACAGAAAGATGCCAGGTGGGTAGAAAACTGGACCAGCTTTGCCCACCCTTGCAAGCTTCCAAAGGCTTGATCCTGTTGTCACCCAGCACTGGCCTTCAGAGTCTACTGCATGCCCTGATATGAAGGGTTACTATTTTCTAAGTTGCATTCTAATAGGTGCACTATTGATTCACAAAACCTTGGTGCTGTTTAACAGGACGAATGAATCATGCTTTCCAAATTGCAGGGAGCTTTGATCAGGCAGCCTGGGTAACCACAGAGCTTCTGGCTCAGTGGCCTGGAGGAATGCAAACAAGCCGCCCCTGGCTTTGGAAACCATATCCATCTGACTGGTGAGCACCATCATCCTCTGACAACACCCAGGGGACCGGGGGACTAGCATGCTCCAGCCAGCACATGGTGCCCATCTTATTAACTCGGTCCTGCACTCCAGAAAGCTGTTCCCACGATAATGTGGGCCCCCATGAACCGTCATCCGTCGCCTCAGCCCCTGAGAGCCCTGGGAGGGATGATGCACGCACATCTCCTTTGCCCAAAGGGCTCCAAAGCAATTTAGCCAATGTTTGTAATAGCTGTGAAACCCTCTCTAAATAACAGTCAGGCCACAGGAGCAGATTGAAGCCGGGGAGCTCAGTTACACATGGCAGCTTCTCCACATGTCATTTTTGCAATTGGAAAGGAAGACAGACCCCTGAACAGAAGATCATAGCCATCTTAACTAAACCTTTTTTTAAAAATTATTTTTGTTATTTTGTAATGTCAAATATACTTGTCAACTTTTTTTATTTTTGAATGTTTTATATATATTTTTAAATCTTTATTGTTGAGGTTATTACAGATGTCCCTCTTTTTTCTCCCCATATATCCCCTTCACCTGGTTCCCACCCACCCCAGGCCCTTGCCACCCTATTATCTGTGTCCATAGGTAATGCATACATGCATATAAGATCTTTGTCTAATCTCTTCCTGCCCACAACCCCTTCCCTCTGAGAATCATTAGTCTGTTCCATTTCCATGCCCCTGATTCTATTCTATTCACCAATTTATTCTGTTCATCAGATTTTTTATTTATTTGATTTTTATACTCAGTTGTTGATGGATATGTATTTGTTGGTACTTTGTTGTTCATATTTTTGTTATTTTTATCTTTTTCTTCATTTTCCTCTTCTTTTTTTTTTTATGGAAACCGAGATGGTTTTATTTATTTTTTTAAATATCTTTATTGTTCAGATTATTACAGTTGTTCCTCCTTTTTCCTCCATAGCTCCCCTCCTCCCAGTTCCCACCCCATCCTCTGTCCCCATCCTCCCTGTCCTCATCCATAGGTGTACGATCATTGTCCATTCTCTTCCCGCACCCCCAACACCCTTTACCCGAAAATTGTCAGTCCAATCCCTTTCTATGCCTCTGATTCTATTCTATTCACCAGTTTAATC
>PVJC01051206.1:0-11531 GCA_004026665.1 Murina feae | reverse complement strand
ATACAATGGAGTCAAGACAGTCTCTTCAATAAATGGTGTTGGGAAAATTGGACAAATACATGCAAAAAAATGAAACTAGACCACCAACTTACACCATACACAAAAATAAACTCAAAATGGATAAAGGACTTAAACGTAAGACGGGAAACCATAAAAATACTAGAGGAATACACAGGCAGCGAAATTGCAAACATGTGCGGAAGGAATTTCTTCACTGATACTGCCCATTGATTTTTCCAAGGAAGTGGAAGTGAGTGGGAGACACAGAGAGAGAGGAACATTAATGTGATAGAGACACATTGTTTGGTTGCCTCCCGCACACATCCAACTGGGACTGGGGATTGAACCTGAAACCACAGTACGTGCGCTTGACTAGAAGTGAACCTGTGACCCTTCAATCTATGGGCTGATGCTCTAACCACTGAGAAACCAGCTAGGGCTGGGGGGTTTTTGCTTTGTTTTTTTTTTTTTACCACTTGCGACAGCATGGATGGATCTAGAGGGTATGATGCTAGGTGAAGTAAGCCAGTCAAGGAAAGACAAGTACCAAATGATTTCACTCATGTGCTGAATCTAATGAACAACATAAACTAAAAATAGAAACAGACCCATAGATAGAGAACAGACTGACAGTTGTCAGAGAGTAGGCGAGTTCAGGGCAGGGAGAAAATGGTGACGGGATTAAGCAGAGTTTATCTTTTTTTAAACTGTCTATTTTGCTTATTAAACTAGGTACTTAGTAGGAAATGAATAAATATTTATTTAGAGGGAATAAACTATTTCTTTAAAACTCCTAAAAAGATATTAACCCCTTTACTACCATATATTAATATCTCTTACTCTCTCCCTCTTTTTGTTAGCAAATCTCTTTCTTATAGTTTATTTACCTTTACGAATAATGGCTCTTCCCACCCTGATATTAGGTAAATAAATACTCACATATTTTCTTTGGGTTTTTATGCAATGAAAAGTGTTTTAAGACATAGTGATTGTAATTTATTTTCACATAGTTGAGCCAAGGTAAAAAAGGGTAAGTGTGTATGTATGTGTAGAGAGAAAACAAAGTAAAATGTTAACTAGTAAATCTAGATGAAGGATAAATATCTATTATACTCAATTTTCAACTGTTATATAAATGTGGAAATTTACAAAATAAGTTGGGTGGGGAAAAGCTCTTTGTCATAAGCTAGAAATGAACTAAACTTGGGGGAGTTTTGATATTCTCATCACGTAAAATATCTGTATTATAGTTTATGGATATACAACAAGTATTTTGCAGCATTTAAAAATACATACTAGGTCTTCTTCCATGACTGAATAAATTGCCACAAATATAATACCTAGTTATGGAACTTTTAGCAGAAAGGGATCTTAAAAGCTTACTCATAGGGATATAAGGATGGTTAAACATTGGTAAATCAGTCAATATGCCATATCACATTAACAAAATAAAGGATAAAAACCGCATAATCATCTCAATAGATGCAGCAAAAGCATTTGACAAAATTCAGTATCCTTTTATGGTAAAAACTTTCAATAAAGTTGGTATAGATGGAACATAATTCAACATAATAAAGGATATGTATGACAAACCCACAATATGCTCAATGGTAAAAAGTTGAAAACTTCTAAGATCGGGAACAAGACAAGGATGTCACTATCACCACTCCTATTCAGCATAACATTGGAAGCCACAGCAATAAGACAACACAGGAAATAAAAGTATCCAAATTTAAAAGGAAGAAGTAAAACTCATTATTTCTAGATGACATACTATATTTAGAAAATGCTAAAGACTCCCCCAAAAAACTGTTAGAACTAATGAATGATTTCAGTAAAGTTACAGGATATAGAATCAATATACAGAAATCTATTGTGGTTTTGTACACTACTAATGAGTAATCAGAAGGAGAAAATAAAGCAGTCCTATTTACAGTTCCATCAAAAAGGATAAAATACCTAGTAACAAATTTATCCAAAAAGATGAAATACCTATACTCTGGAAACTATAAGATTTTGAAGAAATTGAAGAATAAACAAATAAATGGAAGGGTATACAGTGGAACCTTGGTTCTCAAACTTAATTTTTTCTGGAAGACTGTTTAAAAACTGATTTCCCCCCCCATTAGAAATCATGTACATTGAATTAACTCGTTCTAGACCCCCAAATGATCTCTGTTTTATCCCTTCTTATATACAGTACTAGAGGCCTAGTGCACCAAAATTTGTGCACTTGGGGGTTCCTCAGCTCAGCCTGTGTCTTCTTGCAGTCTGGGATCCCTCGTGAGATGTCCACCTGCTGGCTTATGCCCGCTCTCCGGGGGGAACAGGCCCAAGCTGGCAGTCAGACGTCCCTCTGGCAGCCCAGGAGCCCTCAGGGGATATCCATTTGCCAGTGGGGAGCAGGCCTAAGCTGCAGTCGGACATCCTTAGCACTGAGGAGGTAGGAGAGGTTCCACCACCACCGCTGTACTGACAGTTGTCAGCCTGGCTTTTGGCTGAGCAGAGCTCCCCCTGTGGGAGTGCATTGACCACCAAGGCAGCTCCTGCATTGAGCGCCTGCCCCCTGGTGGTCAGTGTGTGTCATAGTGACCAGTCATTCCCAGTTGTTCTACTGTTAGAGTCAATTTGCATATAACCCCTTTATTATATAGGGTAGAGGCCTGGTGCACGGGTGGGGGCCGGCTGGTTTGCCCTGAAAGCTGTCCCAGATCAGGGTGGTTGTCCCGCTGGGGTCTCTGGCCAGCCAGGGTGAGTGGCTGATGGCTATTTGCAGGCTGGCCACAGCTCCTTCAGGGTGGGGTTCCCACTAGGGTGCCTGGCCAGCCTGGGTGAGGGGCTAATGGTGGTTTGCAGTCTGGCCACAGCCCCTTCAGGGTAGGGGTCCCCACTGGGGTATCTGGCCAGGCATGGTGAGGGACAGATGACTGTTCGCAGGCTGACAACAGTCTCTTCAGGGTAGGGGTCCCTGCTGGGGTGCCTGGCCAGCCTGGGAGAGGAACTGATGGCTGTTTGCAGGCTGGCCAAGGCCCCAGCGACCCAGCCTCCCAGCGAGGCTGGCTGGAAGCAGGTATCTGGGATTTATTTATTTTCTATAATTGAAACTTGGTTGCCTTGAGTGGAGACCACAACTGGCCAGGGCAGGCTGGAAGCTTGGCTTCCTCCATCGCTGGGGAAACCAAGCCTCCTGCTTGCTTCAGCTCTGTGGTTGCTAGCAGCCATCTTGGTTGGGTTAATTTGCATAAGGTCAATCTGATTGGCTGGTGGGCATGGCTTGGGGTGTAGCGGAGTGACACCAATTTGCATGTTTCTCTTTTATTAGTGTAGATATGTATAAGGTACTGTTTAATCTATAAACAAACACTTCTTTTCTTAACACGTTAAGCACTAGTCAGTCACCAGTGACTCTTTACTATTGTGACTTACACTATACTTTCCGTCCGGAAGACAAAACAGGCTGGGTGCTCAGCGTGTTAAATTTGTAGAACCATCAACTACTGGCCTTAAATAAGTCACTTTCAGCACTCAATCCAGGGGTGCAGCATCTTTGCTTTTTCAAATCACTGCTATCACTGGCTAACTGCATTTCACTTATCCAAATCAACAAGTGTTTCTAACTCTTAATTGCCGGTGATCATTGTTTCTTTCACACCCTTAGCAAAATCAGCACTTTTGATGGCCTCTTTATGTTTTAAAATTGTGCTAATCCATTTCACCAGGAAAACAAACAAACAAACAAAAAATTTACAAAAATATTCACAGCATTCTCTCCTTTGTTTGTGACCTGAAAGACACTTTTGTCATGCTGATACATCAGCATGAAAGGGTTGTGAGGTTCAGAACATTTGTTAATAATCGAGACAGTATTTTCTGTGAGCAACTTGGTGGAGAACTGAAATGTTCAAGATGGAGAAATCTGAGAACTGAAGTTTGACTGTACCTTGCTCATGGATTGGAAGAATGACTATTGTTAAAATGTCCTTACTACCTAAAGCTATATACAGATTTAATACAATCCCTGATAAAATACCAATGGCATTCTTGACAGAATTAAAATAACTATAGTCCTATGAACTATGCTTATTCTAGATTTCTTATAGCCTGAAGAAAACTAATATCTTAATCTGAAATTTTTTGCTTTTCAGTATTGCTTATATCTTTACCTTTGGTAATTAACAGGGTGTGTGTGTGTGTGTATGTGTGTGTACACATATTTACCTACACCAGGTGGGTAGATTTGGGGTAGAGGGGCTTTTATTCTACTACAGTTTCCTGCTGATTTTGAGGTGAAACGGTATGTTATATCTGGCTAAAGAGATGTTATATGCATTGTAGTGTATATAGGGTTAGTTGCTTTGTAAGGATAGGCCTAGGTGATAGTAGCAACTGAAGTTCCTAGGTAATTTTTTTAACTTCTGTGCCTCATTATTGGTCCTTGGAAAGCCTGAAAACTTTTTGATAGGAACTCTTGACCATATTGAAATTGTTCAGTTGGGTAGGCACACAGATTTTCACCTGTAGTTTATACCATATTCCAGCCTTCTGTCTTTTGAAGAACCAATGCAAGAAAATGGCTGAGAAATTGGTATCTTCCTTTGTCTTGATTGCATTATTATTTCCCCAGAAATTCTATTTAGTCCCAGTATTGTTATACCGAAGGTTGATTATTCAACCTGCCACCTCATTTTGTATAGCTGTAAGAATCTTCAAAATAGTGAATGATATGTCTGAATTACAAAAGTGATATAACTTCAGTGGAGGTTGTGTGTGTATAAAAATTACTACTGTAGGACTTCCATATAGAGATATAGTGCACATGGCTCTGTTATGTTTTTGTGAACTCAGAAAGGGAAAAAATACATGTACTATGAAGGGCTCCTTGTGGCTAACTGGGCTAAAACAAACAACAAAATAAAACAAACCCTAGCAGCCATTTCCTCACAGGGGCCTCTCATGCAAACTACTTTGCAAAGGAGTGCCTGCACTAAACTGCCTGTATCCACACTGAACTGCCTGCTTGCTCTGTGTTTCTGCCATCTGAGCCAGTCCTAATGAAGGAGTTTCTATTATTTCAACCAATAGGACTGAGATTTCCCCCATTCATTCAGAGCTGTACAGCTCCAACCAGTCAGAGCAGCTCTATTCTGACCAATCTGTATAGTGCCTTTGAGCTAATCAAACTGGAAGGATTCTGAGTCCTCATTTTAGAAAAGACCAATAAGGAACCAAGGGCGGGGACTTCTTTCTATATAAGTCAGCATCCTTCTGGCTTGGAGAGTGCACTTTCCACTAAAGACTGTTTCTACTGCTAGAGCTGAGACGCTGAACCATCCTGGAGCAGAGCACAGTGGAGCAGAGCAGAGCTGCGTAAGTGAAGAGGGATCTGGCCCAAGGCAGCTTCATAGCCTTGCTGTTTTAAAAGTCACACTAGCACTATTGAGCTGTTTGCACTAAATAAAGTTTCTCTCTTAACTGCACCCCAGATTGGGGATTCCTGTTCATGTTGAATTGAAGCCAGTGACCATCGTTTGACATTCTAAAATTGACTTTTTCAGGTAAGAGGATCATGACACTACCATTGGCTTTTAGTGAGGAACAACTTGTTGTTCTCTGCCCAGCTGGAGTGACTCAGTGGTTGAGTGTTGACCTACGAACCAGGAGGTTGTGGGCTAGATCCCCAGTGCATCGTGCAGGGGGCAGCAGATCAATGATTCTCTCGCATTGATGTTTATATCTCTCCCTTTCTCTTCCTCTCTGAAATTAATTAAAAAGTATATATAAAAATAAATTGTTCTCGATTTTCTTCTCTAAAGGATCCAGCATTTGGAGGCAAACATGAAGCTCCATCCTCTCCAATCTCTGGGCAACCATGTGGAGATGATCAAAATGCTTCGCCTTCAAAACTTTCAAAGGAAGAGTTAATACAGAGTATGGATCGTGTAGATCGAGAAATTGCTAAAGTGGAGCAGCAGATCCTTAAACTGAAAAAGAAGCAAGTAAGTGATTTTACTGCTTAATATATTCTAAGAATGAATGTTTGTCTCTTTAAAGAAGATAATGTTGGTTTTTCCATACATTTTAAATTTATTCTGTGATTTTGACTTTTTTTGTTGTTATTAGTTTTCTTAGTTTCATTCATTAATTTCCTCAGTTGTATTATTTTATTGTATGCTAATAGCAACCTTATTTGTTCATTTTATTTTTGATCTTACTGGGTGGATTGTTTTTGATTTTGTTGCTATTTCATACACTAATGCTGTATTTTTTGGTTCACGTGGAAACAAATTTTCTAGGACATGTGCCCAGGAAAGGCATTGCTTGGCCAGGGAGTATGTGTATCTTTGTGTATACTAGATGATACCACACTTGCTAAAATGTCAGTACCATTTTACATTCTCACTGGTAGCGTGTACAAGTTCCATTTTGTGAATAGCCTTGCCTTCATTTGATAATTTTTTTCAGTTGAATGTGAAATAGTTCTCACTGTGGTTTTAATTTGCATTTTGCCTCATCAGGAATGAGATAGAGCTTATTTTCTATTGTTTATGGTATATTTGTGTTCCATATGGGGATTTTTTTCTTTCAATTGGTCATTTTATTATTTCTAGTATTTCCTCAAGTCTCTTGTCATTGATGTGTATAGCAGATAACTTCTGTATTGTGGCTTGTCATTTTTCTTTATATGTGGTATGTGTGTGGGGGAATTTTTTTTATTGAGATAAAAAATTCACATACCATAATAGTGACTCTTTTAAAGTGTACAGTCCAGTGGCTTTTAATGTCATAAAGTTGTGCAATTATCACCACAATATAATTCCAGAACATTTTTATTACTTTGAAAAATAACCACATACCTATTAGCAATTACTCTCTATGTCCCCCTTCTCCCTGCTCCTGGCAACTAATAATCTCTTTTGGTCTGTATGGATTTACATATTCCGCACATTTCAGATAAATAGAATCATATAATATGTGACATTTCATTTAGCATGTTTCTTTCATTTAGCGTGTTTCCACTAAACATCCATTCTGTATCTTGTATCAGCAATTCATTTCTTGTTATGGCTGAATAAAATTTTGCACGTATATACTGTTTTGTTTATTCATTCATTAGTTGATGGACATTTGGGTTGTGTTCCTTTTAGCTGTTATGAATAATGTTTCTATAACATTCATGTACAAGTTTTTTTGTTTGATTCCATCCTGAAAAGGGGATTGATATTTAAATAGAAGATTTCAGTGTGGACTGTTGATGATGCTCAGTATGATCTTTGTCTCCCTTTTTTCTCTCCATTTTTGGGCTCACAACACTAGGACTGTTCAATATGGTTTTTCTTGATTTGCCTGAATTTTTTACTTAATGTCATCTACAAAGCTAGGTCCTTTTGGTATTTTAGGAGTTTTTTCTGTTTTATTTTTTAGTCTTTTTCATTCTAGTTTAATATGTATAGGTTTCTTCACTGGAACTCTTTCTTCAGTTTCCTCCTCCTCATTATATCCAGTGTCTTCATCATTACGTTTTACTTTTATCTGTGGAACCTTGCTACCATTTCTAGAGGTAGATCACTTTCCAGATTCTGTGGGAGTTTGACAGCCTCCTCCTCTTCAAAGATCTTCTGATTCTGCATCTTCCTCCATAGTTGCTGATTGCTGTCTGCTAATATGCACAGGCCCTGAAGCACGTGTCCACAGGTGGTGTTATTTCAAAGCCATTAAGGGAAACATTGGTTGTACAGATGGTTTTAGTTGCCAGTATTACTTAAATTGGACTTTTCATAATTCATTGCCTTTTTTTCAACAATGCTCAATTCATCCTTTGCACCAGAGCTAAACTAACCATTCTTAAAGATAACTGGTGCTCATTTTCATCATTATCCACTTTAAAGTAATAATCTTTGTTAGTCTTTAGTTCCCCAACTGAAAAGATACTTCTGGGACCTTAATAGGCTCATATCCATTGAAGCTTCCATGTATAAATGGCTCTCACATTAAAAAAAAAAATCCTCACCATAAGGACATGTTTATTGATTTTTAGAGAGAGGAAGGGAGAGAAAAAGAGAAACATTGATTCATTGCTTCCCATATGTGCCCCAACTGGGGATCGAACCTGCAACCTAGGTATGTACCACAACCTTTTGGTGTATGGGACAATGCTCTAACCATCTGAGCCATCCACCCAGGGCAGCTCTCATATTTTTATTTTGGAGCCAGAAACTTCACTTTAGCATGCCACTCTGCCCCTAAGTAAGGTTAAACAATGGAAAAACTTAAAATTATTTGCAAAGTAGCTAGTGCTGACAGGTCAGGTTCTACAAGATTTTACAAAATAATGTTAAGCCTCAATAAATAAAACAGTGTGATGATCCCAGTGTATGGAAAGCAGAAGGAATCCCCCGCAAAAGTCAGAAATGGACAGAAACCCATTGGGAATTTAATGTATTTAATTAATGAATTTAATGGGTTAATGGTAGTGATGGCATCCTCTTAGGTGGGAGAGAATAAGAATGGAGGTAAATAACTACTGTTCAGATAATAGTTGGGTGGTAGTCACACTAAGGCCAAAAGTTTTTAATTGTGATGAAGTCGAATTTATTTTATCTTTTACTACTTTTGTTTTTGGTGTCCTATCTAAGAAACCATTGCATAATGCAAGGATACAAAGACTTATACCTTTGCTTTCTTTTTTCCTAGGCACAAGCTTTCCCCCCATGTATTATTAACATTTTCATGTCTAAAATTCTCTTCTGTTCACCCTGTTCTTTTTCTCCTTTTTCCCTCTCTCCTTATGCCTCCAGTTGTTTGACCCATTTGTTTTGTGTGTGTTTAGCTTCTTGGTTTCTCATGATCCTTAGGCATTTGAACAAAGCACCCAATAAATAACCTGTTCTGTTTTACCACCATAATGTCTTTTCCTGTCCATCTGTGAGCACCCCATTCCTTCCTATTCTTCATTCTGGAGCTGCTTGCTTTGTCGGGGCATTTTCCTCATTTGCCTGTGAAGGAGTTGCTCAGTTAGTTTTCAGGTCTTTTTCAGAGGAAATTGTTCCATATATAGCTGTAGATTCAGTGTGTCTTTGGGAGGTGGTGAGTTTAGGATCATTGTCGCCATCTTCAGCCACTCTCTACCTGTACCTGTGTTTTCTTTGGCGAGTTTTACAGTTTTAGTACTTAATTTAGGTCTTGGAGCTTAATAGTGTTTTTTGGTGAACAGAATTTCTTTAGATTTGATATTCGACTATCCTGGCATTTTATTTTTAAATTATCTTTATTATTGAAAGTATTACAGATACCCCCTTTATATATTTTTCCCCCATTGACCTCCTCTATCCCAGACCTGCCCCTCCCAAGCCACCTTGGCATGATTAAAATAGTTTATTATAGTCTTGAAAAGTTTTATAGTTAATGCTTTTCACATTCTTTTTCTTAAATTTATAGGAGTGATATTGGTTAATAACATACAAATTTAAATGTACAATTTTATAATACATCATCTGTATATTGCAGTGTGTACTCACCATCCACAGTCAAGTCTCCCTCTCTCTCTCTCTCTCTCTCTCTATATATATATATATATATATATATATATATATATATATATTTTTTTTTTTTAATTCTCACCCTTGGATATGTTTAGAGGGAGAGAGAGGGAGAGAGAGAGAGAGATGAGAAAGCAAACATCAATTGGTTGCCTCCTGTACGCACCCTGAGTGGGGATTGAACCTGAAACATAGGTATGTGCCCTGACTGGGAATCGAATCCCCAACCTTTTGTTGCATGGGACTGTGCTCCAACTGAGCCACCTGGCCATACATTTTAGGAATTTTTTGCTTACTCTTCCAATTTCCTTACTGTTAATTGGTCTATTTAGATTTTCCAATTCTTCATGATTCAATCTAGGACTTATTTATTTCTAAGAACTTGTCCATTTCATCTAAGGTATTGAATTTGGTGGAGTATATACTTTTATAGTATTGTTATATAGTCCTGTGCATATCTGTGGAGTCCATTTTAACTTCTCTTTCATTTCTGATTTTGTTTATGTGAGTCTTTTCTCTTTTTTTCTTAGTGAGTCTAGCAAGGAGTTTTGTCAATTTTATTAATTTTTTCATAGAACCAGCACTTGTTTGATTAAATTTTTATTATCTTTTGTTCTTTATTTTATTTCTGTTCTAAATTTAATTATTTTTTTTCTTTCTACTGACTTTGGGCTTCATTTGTTCTTTTTCTAATTCTTAAAGGTGAAATATTAGGTTGTTTAGTTGCGATTTTTGTTTCTTGGAAGGTAGACTGTAGAGTAATACTATAAACTCCCCCAGATTTTGATATGTCTATTGTAATTCTCATTCATTTCTCTATATCATTTTTTTTGGTTAATCCTCTCCCGAGGATGTTTTTTCCATTGATATATTTTTTTAAGAGAGTGGAAAGAGTGGGGGAAGAGACAGAGAGAGAGAGAGAAACATCGATATGAGAAAAACACATTGATTTGTTGCCTCCATCACACACCCCGACTGGGGCTAGGGATCGAGCCTGCAGCTGAGGTGTGTGCCCTTGATTGGACCCGGACCCTTCAGGCTGAGGGCCAATGCTTATCCACTGAGCCAAACTGGCTAGGGCCATTTTTATGTATCTTCATTTTATTCTTTTAATCCTGTGGATATGTTTTTTTTTTTTTAATTTTGTTTTATTGCTTAAAATATTACAAAGAGTAGTACACATGTCTCCTTTTTTCTTTCTTTTCCCCCTTGACCTTCCCCGGCCTCCCCTACCCCCCAGTGTTTTGTGTCATTAGCTATGTTTATATGCATGCATAAAAGTCCATTGATTGATCTCTTATCCCCACCCCCCAATCCACCCCGGCCTTCCTGCTGTAGTTTGACAGTCTGTTTGATGCTGCTCTGCTTCTGTGTCTATTTTTGTTCATCATTCTATAATGGTCTTTATTATCCATAAATGAGTGATGCCATGTGGTATTTTTCTTTCATTGGCTGGCTTATTTCACTTAGCATAATGCTCTCCAGTTCCATCCATGCTATTGCAAATGGTAACAATTCCGTCTTTTTTATAGCAGAATAATATTCCACTGTGTAGATATACCACAGTTTTCTAATTCTTTCATCTACTGATGGGCACTTAGACTGTTTCCAAATCTTAGCTATGGTAAATTGTGCTGCTATGAACATAGGGGTGCATATATCCTTTCTGATTGGTGTTTCTGGTTTCTTGGGATATATTCCTAGAAGTGGGATCACTGGGTCAAATGGCAGTTCCATTTTTAACTTTTTGAGGAAACTCCATACTGTCTTCTATAGTGAATGCACCAGTCTGCATTCCCACCAGCAGTGCACGAGTGTTCCTTTTTCTCCGCATCCTCTCCAGCACTTGTCGTTTATTGATTTGTTGATGATAGCCATTCTTACAGGTGTGAGATGGTACCTCATTGTTGTTTTGATTTGCATCTCTCGGATGATTAGTGACTTTGAGCATGTTTTCATATGTCTCTTGGCTTTCTGAATGTCCTCTTTTGAAAA
>PVJC01051205.1:0-11548 GCA_004026665.1 Murina feae | reverse complement strand
TGGGTGAGGGGCTGATGGCTGTTTGCCTGCTGGCCAAGGCCCCCAGTGACCCAATCTCCCAGAAGGCTGGCTGGAAGCAGGTATCTGGGATTTATTTATCTTCTACTAGAGGCCCAGTGCATGAAATTTGTGCATGGGAGGGGGGTGTCCCTAAGCCCAGCTTGCACCCTCTCCATTCTGGGATCTCTCTCACAATCCAGGACTGCTGGCTCCCAACCACTGGTCTGCCTGCTTGCCTGATTGCCCCTAACCACTTCTGCCTGCCAGCCTGATCACCCCCTAACCACTGTCCTGCCAGCTTGATAGACACCTAACTACTCCCCTGCTGGCCAAGTCACACCTAACTGCCCTCTCTTGTCAGCCTGGTCCCTCTCAACAGCTCTCCCCTGCTCTCCTGATTGCCCACAACTGTCATCCACTGCTGGCTATCTTGTGGTGGCCATCTTGTGTCCACATGGGGGTGGCCATCTTTGACCACATGGGGCAGCCATCTTGTGTGTTGGAGTGATGGTCAATTTGCATATTATCTCTTTATTATATAGGATAATTGAAATTTTGTTGCCTTGAGCAGAAGTCAGGGCAGGCAGGAAGCTTGACTTCCTCCATCACTAGGGCAACTAAGCCTTCTGCTTGCTCCAGCTTCATGGCAGCTAGCTGCCATCTTGGTTGGGTTAACTTGCATATAGTTGCTCTGATTGGCTGGTGGTATAGCAGAGGTGCAGTCAATTTGCATGTTTCTCTTTTATTAGATTAGATACCATGGCTGGATGGCTGGAGTTGCTGGATGGCTGGGTACAGAGCTTGGGAAGGTGGTGAGACCTTGATAGACAAAGAGTAAATAAATCAGACCCCTAATTAAATTTACATGATAAATAGGTTGTCTCATTTATTTGGTAAACAAATTCAGGCAGATAATGAGATTTCCACTGGAGGCCTAACAAAGCCCCAGAGGCATAAGCTCTCGGTCACCCTGTTAACATCCTGTGTTTTCTATAGAAGGATTTATGTGGCTCTTCAGGTCGCTATGTCTGCAAGAGATGGGACAAGTGACAAACAGCAAGGAAGACCTCTGGTACATAGGGGGTCTGTCCTTCCATTTGTGGCCACAGAAGAAATCGGAGATTAGCACCCAAAAAAGGATTTGTTAGGGAAGAAGGATGCAAGTTTCTCATGGTAATTGGAACAAAAAAAGGTTAAGAACGAATGGAACATTTTTACCACAGTGTTAAAATCAGAAAACTAAAGTCAAGAGAGGTTGGAATTAGAGTCAAGGTGTGACTGACTCCTTGTTCTCTGAGCAGGGTTCCTCTGTGACTAGAGGTCTAGCCAGAGAGGCAGGCTATGGGGTTTCCCACTGACCAGTGGGGGGTCATTAAGCAAATCATCCCACATCTGTATGACTTCATTTCTTCACCTTTAAATAGAAACTAATAACGGTGAAAGGATCACTAAATTGTGACACTTGGGATGCAAATTGTGAGGAACGATGCAGATGTTTAGTTTTAATATTGTAAATAGCAGCAGGAAGCAGAGCGCAGTGAAGAGAACCATTTCTCTGGGTTAAGAGGAGCATTGGGCTTGAATTCAGACTTTGTTCTTCACCGTGTGTGAGCATGACATTGGAAAGAATTCTGCCTGTCTCACTCAGTCTGGCTGTATCCATGTTTGTACTCTGTCTATCTCTCTCTCATCCTGTCTGTTTCTATCGATGAAACAAAATGTGACCATTTCTTGGAAGGGAATCTTTATGCCAGACTTTGGAGAATCACATTCCCCAGAACCACTGTGCAGGTGACCATTCCTTAGACTCAGAGCCCCACCCCCACCCCCCCACACACAGAAACTAACACAATAGCATGGCACCACCATGTCCCTTTCATTTGCAACCCTCTGTGGCCCTGCCTAAGCCTGGCAGATGTAGGGCAGGTATTGAACAATCTAACTATTTCCTGCCCCCACCAAAACCCAGTCTTAGGTCCTAGGTATCAGACTGCTCCTAAGAGCTTCTGCCTCAAACTCACAGACCCTGCTATTAAAATACAGGACAGAATCCATTCTGCCTTTTAGGGACAAACACACGCACAGGAGGAAGGTGAGATTTACATTTTTAAAGGGTTTGGGATGGAGTTTCTTGGGGGCCCCTCCATGAGCGCGTCAGGATTGCCTCAACAGTTCATTTCCCTATCCTGCGCCTGCGTAGTGTTTTGTGTCTGACACTTGGGCATTCTTGCCATTCTCTCCTCCAAATACATTTGCCTGTGCCCCTCTAAAACCTGCAAGCAGCTCGCAGTCAGGGACTGCGCAGGAGATATTTCTACGTCTTCTCCACATTGGCCTATGCCTTGCAAACAGGCAGGGACTACTACATACTTTTTAAGTGGATGTTTGGCTTGAGTCTCAGAGGACAGGGAGGGGTAGAACTGCATAGTGACCATCGCCCTGCGGCACACTCTGCCAGGGCACCCCCACATCCCCCCGCCCAACACCCATGCCTCCCTTTTCCTGGCTTTCTCACATTTCTCTTTGCTTAAGTGGTGAGGAAAGACAGAAGAGACTCTTTCCTGATTTGGGAGTCCAGGAGCCAGGCTTCCTGCTTCACCCACATTGCCCTGGTCCTCGATGGCCATCACTTCCTGGAGCTCCGGGCCTCGGTCCAAGTGACTCCCACCTCTAGCCTTGACCAGCAGCCCCCAGACCTCAAGGTGCCCTGGGCTGCATGTTACCTTCCCAGCCTCTCCTCCTCCAGTGCTCTGTGAGAGGCAGTGGTGAGCAGAGCTGGTGAGAAATGGGCAGAGCAAAGTGGTCCCAGCTGGTGTTTCCTCGACTCTGGGGCTGCAGGTGGATTCCACTGGGTAAACCCCATTGTCCCCACCATTGCTGTGCGCAGGCTCTGCTCCACAGTGAGCCCTACAGCTGAGTAGGAGGCTTTGACTTTGGGAAATAGGCACCATATGTTCACCAGTACTGATTCAGCCCTTAGTCCTGACCTTGACACTTCTTTCTCTCTGCCTGAGACATGAGGAAACTGAGACAGGAAGGGCATTTAAGGCATCACTCAGCCACACATGAGAGCTGACAGCTGCTGAGCGTGGGGTGTGAGCCTGCCGTTCAGCATCTTTGATTCCCTGCCCCTGGACAGCATGATGGCATAAATAGCCCCAGCCACGTCAGGGCCCGTCTTCGTTATGGCTGAACTGAACGGTCGAATGCATGGCAACTTTCCCTCCACATCTGCTTAGCGTAATTTAAAAATCACAGCCCCAGCACCTACATGATCGGCACCACATGTTGTTCATCTTCCTTATTATCCCAAATTAAAGTGTGGCCTGGTGTCTGGATTTTCTGCATTGACTGTCATAACAGAGCTCTAATCTGACTCCCGAACTTTGAGAGGAAGCTTATTGAATCAGAGGAAAGTCGTGGAACCCTGATTTCTCTGTGCTCGCAGCAAAAGAGGCCTTCCCTGTGACTGAGCCTGAAATCCCTGGCTTTGGTTAAAATGCTATTCTGATGCCGGCGCTGGCCCTGTGGTTTGGCTCCTGTGCAAGGCAGAGCGAGAGGGAGAGCAAGAGTGAGAGAGGACACCGAAGCGAGTGCATTTGGGCTTTATTAGTTGCAATGTAATTTACAAAAGGCAGCTTTTCAGATGTTGGGATAATCAGCAGGCTGTTAGCGAGGTAGCGCACGGTAATCACGGGTTGACATGAGCAATCCATGCTCAGGGAGATAAATGGGTTTGACTGGCAGGGCAGTGGTTGGAGTTTAATAAAAAACAAATTGAATTTTTTCCTGTGGCCTAATATGAGAATCATCTGGAATATGCATAAAACCCACGCAGTAGCAAAACCTCTGGCATAAAGCAAATGCCACGGCGCTGGGCCTCAGAACCAATTCCTGAGTTACAAATTCTGTGGATGTTGGGCAGTGGGTGAAACGGGGGTAGGTGGGGTGAGGAGGAGAAAGCAATACAGGGACCTCTCAGCCCAATCCCAGCATAAATCACATAATAATGGACAAGTAATTTAATACCATTCTGAAGCCTCAGAGTGAATCATTGCTTTTTCTTACAATGAGTCTGGGCTCAGGTGAGTGAAAAACTCCTGGAATTATGCTCGCTTTGGGGGCGATATATCCACGTGCCTAGCTTGGTCGAGACTGAAGTTTGGCTGAGGGGTCTGCTAACCTTTCCTCTTCATTTCCAGTATCCAAGGCACATGAAACTACCTTTAGTCTGCAACAGGTCCTGTTTCCACACCCTGAAGAGCCCCATGGGGGCCTCCCATTCCTCAGAGCAACTGTTTCCTAGTCTGACTGGGTGGCTTGATGTACAGTTTTTCAAATCTAGCACGTAGTAGGAGCTCTTGGATAAGCGTCAGTATGGCTCGCGTAAGCTGAGTTCATTTGCAGGGCATAGAGAAAAAGAGCAAATACCAGCAGAGGACAGAGGACTCCACTGAGGCTGTGCAGGAAGCTGCCAGAGCTTCCTTTGCATAACAAGCAATACACGTGATCATCAAAGCTGGGCTGAACATTTTTTGTAGTGTGGTGCCTCTGTAGATTAGAATGGCAACTTTCTGAAGGTCAGATTAAATAAGCCATGGGCTCTTTAAGTCATCTGAAGCTTGTGAAGGTACAAGGAAGCAGTGGAGACCTATTTTTTATGGCAAGTTGACTTAAAATACAGACATTGGTGCAAGGACGAGGCCATTGTTAAAGATCAGGAAGGGGGCCCAGAACTCTAAAGCGAGAGGGGTTTTGGAAATAATCTGCCCATCCCTGAGGAGGCTCACAGACAAAATTACTTGACAAATTGGCTGAAGGGTCAGGGCTAGAATCTTGGGCTCTGAGCTCTTTGGTGCTGCTTCGTGTGCTGTGGTGTCCCAGACCCATCAGCAGGGCTACCTACAGAAGCTGAAGAAAGAACTTGACAAACCCCAAACATCGCACGGTGATCACTGGTGCTGCTTCAAGCGTGTGCATTCCCACGTCGACATCACTCAGACTCCCTTCCGCTGCCCACATTCCACTGTCCATGACTGTATCTCCTGGCATCACCAGCCAAGAAAGCACAGAGATAGCACTGGAGAGTTCTTGAAGGACAGGTGGAGGTGAAAGAGCTCAACTAACTACCTGAGATCTGCACTAACCAATGGGGTGACCTTGGGCAAGTCTCAATTCTCTGACTTCAGGCTCCTTAGATTAAGATGTGGACATAGAATCAACCATCTCTGGGGCCCCAGTGGCAGTTTTTGCTTTTATGCATTGGAACCTTTTGTTCCAGGTAGACCCTTCATTGACCACCCACCCCAGCATTAAGAAAGAGATGGAGTGGAGCGGTTCTGGTGGAAGGCAGGGAGGAACACGTGCCTTCTCTATCTCCTCTGCACCCCAAGCAGGCTCTGGGTCCCTTCTCAAGCTCAGGACTCTGCAGAGCATGATTAGAAAAACAATGCAATGAGCTATCACAAAGCCCTTCCCTCTTGAGCATTTATGTCTCTGTTAATAGCCCAGACTCAAGTGACTGAATAGAGGTCATATTAATACAGGGCACAGTACCCTGTGACCCCTCCCTGAGCTATTGCAGATCAAGATTCTCTCTTGCTCCTCTTTGCCCAGGCCAAGAGCCCAGTGCAGCTAGAGGCTGCCACCCGCACCTGACCGTCTCCATGGCACCTGCTGCCTCTTTCTTGGCTTTACCCTGGTTCCAAGGATTGAAAGCCTATCCTGCAAGAAGAGAGGCCTTGGGTGTCCTGATAATTATATTAGACTGTTCATTTAGGTTGCTGGAAAGAATTCATCACCTGCCAATTCATGCGGGAACCAGGCCAGGGACTCACCCAGCACATGGTTTGGTCTTGAATCAGTGTTTTAGGCCATCTGGTAAACAAGGAAGTTATGAGGAGCCCCCTCTATTGGCAGGGGAGTTTGCAACAATGGTCACAACCAGACCCTGTCTCCTTTCTCTATCTTTACTATTCTGTCACCATCTCAAACCCATCTTCTTCAGGTGGGCTTTCCAACACACCCCTTGCACCTAAATATTACTAACTGTGTTATTTAAGGCAATTAGACATATTTCTAGCACTGGGCTGTTCACTAAGCCCCTTCTTGCCTTTTTCACACCTCAGGAAAGGAAAGGAGTGTGACAATTCAGTGACCACTGGGTGCCAGCACAGGGCACAGGGGACTGCTACAAATGTTATCTGCGTTAAGCGCATCTGAAATGGATTATTTACTTCTAAGTGAGTCAACTGAGGCTCAGAGGGGTAAAATGACTCAAAGAGAATAAAGGGTAGTCCCAGGATCTGCACTGAAACATACCAGATTTATTTTAGGAACTTCCACTGCCACTTTATGCCAGAACATAGGTAAAATCTTGGTCTTTCGAGGAGTGTGAGGAGCTGACAGACAGCTAGGCACCTGCTGAGGGCACTTGCCACTCCCTCACCACATGGCATTGACAATTGACAGGGGAAGCTGCCAAGCTATCCTGAAGTCAGAGGGGAGCGTGCGAGTGTTAGGAAGGAAGCTGAGAGTGGAAAAGGGACAGCACTACCCACACTGGGGCGGCAGCCCCAACCCCAAAGGAGGCAGGAAGGAGGGGTGTGGAGTTTCCTCCTGGTCTCAGAGAGCTTAAAGGGAAGGGAGTTTGGGGGTAAAGCACACTTGTAAACCAGATCGTTTCTAAATAGCCAGTGATTATTTGGGGAATCTATGGGCAACTCCTACTTTTCAGCCCATCAGTTTCTGTTTCATTCATCTCTTGTTTCTAAAATGCACTTCTGCCTCCCTTGAGTCTTGAGCAGTGAATCCACTAGCCCCTGTGCCCTACCCTGTACCGGGCCTCCTAATAGGAAAGGGGGGTCACTGCAGGCTCTTGCCTGGAGCTCCCCCGCATTCCATCTGAAGTGAGACAGGTGGGAGCCTTGAGGCATGTGGTGAATAGGGAGGCTGAAGGTGTGCTGAATTCTAAATAAACACCTTTTCCTGGCGGCACTCCTCTTCCAAGATATGCCCTGTGGGGGAACCTTGGCCAGGCCCCTGATGCGAAGCCCCCTGGACTCTATTCTGTTTGCATTTTGGTGAGCTTGGCACTCTGCAGACTTGACCATAGAAACACTTTCCCGGGCTGCAGCCCTGCAGAGGAGCAGACTTCTGCCCAGAAACTTTGCAGAGGGCTAGCAACTTACTTATCTGCTGGCAAAATTGCCAACTTGGGGATTCAGCGCTGCTTCTCTGCAAAAACAGGCGCCGAATTACTCCGCACTTAACAAATGGTTGCCTTGCTCTCCTAAAGCTGCCAACGCAAATTGAATTGTATTTTTTCATCGGTGTGTACAGGGCGTGTGCTCTAAAGCCAGCACTAATTTCCCCCAAGCAAGATAGATGCACAGGCCTGAGCCTTCTTGCTTGCATTCTGTCTCATTCCAGCAAATTAAAATGTCACAGAGCTACAGTGATCCTTCAGGAGGCCTGGTCAGTGGGGGTGGTGCAGTGGGGGTGGAGGTTAGCATTTGATCCCACACCTCAGACACCATTGAGATAACTACAGAGAATGAAAATGGACAAAACCTGGTTCAGACACTCCCAGCTTGCCATAAAATAAGGGTCCGTAAAAAGCAGTGTGCGTGGAATTCTGCAAGACCCTACAGCTATTTTCTTGGCAGTTTTCTTAAGAGTTCTTTTTACCTCACTGGTATCCTCTCAGGGATTCCCCCCACGCCATTCACTCTTAGAGTCAACCACAGTCAATTGGGTTTAATTGAGGTCTATGAAAATTTTCACCTAGAGTGGCCCCTTCATGAATCGAAGTTCATCAACAAACAAAGTTCACGTGATCGGAAACAGAGTTTAATTTCGAGAGGCTCTCAGAGGGGAATTGCAGGAGGAAACAAACTCATGTTTGCAGGGTTTCTCTGAAGTCGCAGCGTGGGTATTGATAATGTAGTGCCTGGTTTTCGCATGCTCCTTTCCTCCCAGGCACCTCTGGGCATTAAAGGGCATTGCAGCAAGCGGGCCTTCATCCTGGAGGCGTCCTTTCAGGCGTTCCATTTTTGACCGCAGAAACCACAGGCCCCTAAGGAGCTCGTGGGGACTCAAGCAGAAGCTGAGAGAAGAATCCAGGACCAGCAGCCCCTCCACCCAAACCAGCAAAACGGCAGAAGCACTGACCTCAAGGCGAGTCTAGGGACATTTTCCTGTTCCTGCCCTTGAGCCCAGAGGTCAGACTTCTCTCACCAAATCTTCATGAAACAAAGGTCTGCAAAGGGGACTTCCTGTGGAAAGCAGTCAGGAAATGTAGCTTGGAGGCCAACATACGAGACTTTCTGAGACATTTAATGGTTTGTAGGGCCAGTAGGACCAAACGTGAAATCACAGCTGTCCCAGGAAATTCAAGATAAATGCTGGCCAACCCATGGGGCCTTACCATCAAAAGCAGAGAACACCAGCAGAGGCAGGCAGCACCGTGAGATCTGTGCTGGGGAGTGAAGGTAAGGACCCTCCCAGGAGGGAGTGCCCAGCTCACCCAGGACCTTGGGTGCAGTGCTGAGGAGTTCGGGTTCAATCCTGAAGTCTAAAATTTTTCATGTGAATGGTGGCCAGCCACCTCTCTGGCCAAAATCTTGAGTTTTCCACCAAGGGCTCAAGACCTCTCATCAAATCTGCCTCATGGGGCAACTTCCACGGAAGAAAATCTTCATCTATACTGAATGAACCCCAATGGCTTTACAGTGACATCAACCAAAATATCCTAAACCAAGTACCACAATTTGGAAATGATACTCTGAACCCAGGCCTTTAAAATGGGAGGTGTCTTTACCCACTTTGCAAGATAAGAAGTTTTGCATTGTCTCCAGGGACAGTGAGGATGAGAATGGTTTTCCTCACGTTGCCTCTAACCATGTAACAGTCACTCTGGTATGGTCCGCATGTTCTTCAGTGGGGCCCTCTTTATAAAGCACCGCTGTGTGTGTGGCTGGCTTCTGTTGGTCAGTCCCTCTGCAGAGCATCCCTTTAATCATTCATCCCCGGGGAGCAAGCGGAGGAGGGGGGCACGCAGAAAGGAAGCCTGTGACACTGCTCCCCTTGCTCTGGGCCTGTGAAATCCTGAGTTCCTGTTGTTATTTTTCCCTCCAGCTCTTAGCTCTCTTTTTTCCCCTTCCCCTGTCCCTGAGTCTCTGCTTTATGATTATACAGAAAACAAACAGAAGCTTTTATCTATAGTAATAAATGGGTAATATGCTAATTAGAACAAATGTCCTTCCTGTTGACATGGGGACTGGAGGGGAAGCCAGCCTGGGTCCTGGGTGCCTGTGGGTGGCCCGAGGGAAGCCAGACCCATCCAGGGTGCCTGTGGGCCACCAGAGGAGGGAAGCCCAGGTCCCAGGTGCCAGAGGGAAGCCAGTGTCGGCACCGGGAGAATTTTCATGCATTGGGCCTCTAGTTTTGTTATAATGTGAAAAGATTTTATATTTCGTGCTTCTAGTTTAGAAGACTGATGAGAAAAAGGAATTGTATTCTCTCAGAGACAGGTAAATAGGTTTTTCTTTGTTGATGAGCCCTCATTCTGTAAAATGTTCTCCATCTACTCTCTGCACAAGTGTGCCCTATGCCAGGGAACTCTGTTATCTTCAAAATCACACTCAGGGAGCCAGCTGTCCTGTAAAGAGAGTGCAAAGTCTAACGGAGATCAGCTATGTTTGTTACCCTGAGAAGTGTTACCCTGGAGTCTGGGTAAGACTGAGAAAGAGCTCCCTTCTGGGGCTTAGCCTGAGAACCCCCTGCCTCTGAGACTCCATCTCCATGGGAAAGCCCATGGTCTGGGCCTGGGGGACCCTGTGAGCCCTTTCACCCTGGAACACTTTCACAAACACACTTTCTGTTCAAATATTTCCCTCTTCACACTTAACACTTCTAGAATTTTCACATCCTGAGCACTGCTGTCCTATCTGAGCAAACTCACTAAGCTCCCCAAAGAAGAGGGCCTTAAAAAAAAAGCCAATTTCATATGCAAAGCTTACTACATATGCATATATTCTCTCTTCCTTAAACATCATTTTCCAGGTCGAATATCTCTGTAATATCTTGAGAATCCATCTTAGTTGTTTAGCTTCTCTTTCCTTTTAGAAATCCGTTAGAATCCTAGGTTTTAATAGTTGTTTCCTTGATAAAAGCAGTTTAATTGTGCAGCTCTTAGCATGCCCTAGAGAGTCTAATGAGAAATAAATAACCCTAAATAGCCTCCCTTAGGAATGAAGGCTAAACTCGTTACTCAGAGGCTCTTGTTAAGGAAGGAGATTCACTAATGTTTTTAACAGTGGTAGACTACTCCCCAATTGAGTAGAAGGTTCCTTCCGGGCTGGGATCATTTCTTATCCCACTAGGGCAGCAATTCTCAACCTGTGGGTAGCGACCCTTTGGTGGTCGAATGACCCTTTCACAGGGATCGCCTAAGACCATCCTGCATATCAGATATTTACATTATGATTCATAATAGTAACAACATTACAGTTAGGCAGTAGCAACAAAAATAATTTTATGATTGCGTCACAACACGAGGAACTGTGTTTAAAAGGTCAGAAGGTTGAGAACCACTGATGTAGGGTATCTTTTAAGTCCTTAGCCCAGACCCTGGGCAGAGGAAGAACAGGAAGAACTCAGTATTGCCCCCAGAAGCCTTTTTGTTCCCCTTGATTGTTTGAGCAATGGCTAAGGGATTCCATCAATTTCCTTGTCACCGCCATGTCCTCATTTATAAAAAAGACACTGCTTCTGGACCTCACTTGGGGGTGGAAAAAGGAGAGGAAGTCACATATATTGAGCATGTCACATTTAGTGACACCCTGTGCCGGGTATTTGTTCACCTGTTATTACCTCCAATCTCTATGAGGCGCATGTTAGTATCCACCCCATTTTATAGACAAGGAAACTGATGCTCAGCAAGTAAAACTAAGTGATTTACCCAAGTAATGCAGTTATTAAATGACAGAGATGGGATTAAGTGGCTTGCTCTGAGTCCTTACCTAGAATGGGAATGCCAAGGGTACAGTGGGTGGTAACCGCTGTTCTTGCCTCTGCTATGGTTACAAAGCCAGGCTATTTGATTTCTAAGCTCAGGCCCTAAGGGTGAAAGAGAGGAAACATGAAAAATGCATTGAGCTAGGATGAGAAGCTTCACACTGTGGATGGAATCCAAGTAGTTCAAACCCTACCAGGTGCAAATCAACAGCCAGCATCCAGAGGGCTTGCCAGTGGGGCCCTGCAGGTGGAGTCCTCTGGGCACTGAGCCTCTGGCCTCCTCCCTGGGGTGGAGAGGGGAGCACTGCAGGGGGTGCAGGCTATAGTCTCTAGAGAAAGATTCCCCACTACCATGGCAAGAAGTGAAAAGAAGCAGCATAATTTTGGAGGGAGCTCTGTGGGTCCCACATACAGACCTCAGACAGAGCCGGAATGAGATGTCATCCCTCATGGCCACTCAGCCCCACTGAGAAAATCTTGGCAGCAGACCCCAATTTTAGGACCCAAAGGGAGCAAGGGCTCCTCCCCC
>PVJC01051204.1:0-11541 GCA_004026665.1 Murina feae | reverse complement strand
GTAGCAAATAGCTATGGCGCTTCTCAGCCCTGCGCTGAGAGACACCAGGTCTCTGTGTCCCACGGTAATTGCTGCAAGCAACGCTGAGAGAAACCCACTTTGAATTTCCTCCTGGTGCCAGTCAGTCTCCCTTCTCTGGGTGTCTGGGTCCTTAGAAACTCGCTTGGAACTGGAGTTCAGAGCCGCTGGGGACTTGTAGCTCTCTCCGTTTTGGAAAAGAACCGCGTCCCCCAGTGCCAGCCCTTCCTCGAGCCCCGTGTGCGCGCCTCCGTACCTCTGTACTTTGCTTCTGCTGCTCCTCTGAGTCTCAGACTCTTCTCTAGTTGTAGGATTTTCACTCAGCCAGCCTTCCTGTGGGTGTGAGTGGTGTCCGTGTGTTCTTTTCGAGGTTTTTCTAAAATAGTTGTTCACGGCTGCATTTACGGTGTCTACCCTATGCCGCCATCTTGTTTCTCCTCGGGGAACCGAATTTGCTACTTTAACATAAGAACTATTTTGAGCTCAAGGCAAATAGAATCAAACACAAGAAAAGCTCTCTGCCCTCTCCCCTATTTGCCTAAAAGCAGAACACAAATTTATCCAGAAGCTAAAAATTGACAACCCTAGATCCCTAGCCCAGAGAAGGCCTCAGATGACTCTGCATAATGGATTTCACTGATTAGACTTTATCTTCCATTAATCCACCATAGATTTACCATCCTATAATTTGCTGCTCACAACCCCTTTCCTTGGTCCTGTCACTCTTCTGGAAAAAAAATAATTTTTTAAAGAATAGTTTTTAGTGATTTTTATTTTTAGAAAGAGAAAGGGAGAGGGAAAGAGAAACATCAATGTGAGAGTGCAACATTAATTGGCTGCTTCCTGCATGCACCCTACAAGGATTAAAGCCTTCACTGGGCATGTACCCTTGATGGGGAATAGTACCAACAACCTCCTGGTACACGGGATGATGTCCAATCAACTGAGCCACACCAACCAGAGCTAAAATAAAATTTTTAAAAAGATGCTATATAAGTCTAAGTTCTAGCCACCCTCTCACTACTACTCTCACGAAACTAAACCCATACTGCAACACTAGCTCCTTGAACTATTGGGAGGAAAAGTGAAGCTGCCTGTGCATGATCATCTATGCAGAAACTGAAACAAAATTTCAAAAAGAGTTATTCATACCTGATTTGCTCATATGTATATGAGTTATCCATGTTAATAAAATTCGGTTCCATTTTTGTTTTTCGGTTCTTTTTGTGATAATCAGTCTTTTATTATACCCCAGCCAAGAACCTGGAAAGGAAGAAAGGAAAAGATTATTTTCTTCCCAAGAGCATAAATAAGGGTATGGGAATTATGCTTGCCATTCTTGCAAACAATTTACTGTAGGAAATATCTGCTTAGAGTTCTAAATATTTAATAGGAAACCAAAAATCTGTTGAAATTTGGGAATTAGAAGAAAAAAACCTGCATAAAGATTGGTTCCAGTAATGTGAAAAAGTCAGCACATTTAAAAAAAAATTAAATCTTTATTATTGACAGTATTGTATATGTCGCCCTTTATCCCCCATTGACCCCTTCTAGCCTGCCTCCAACCCCCACCCTAGGCCTTCATCACCCTATTGTCTGCGTCCATGGGTTATGCATATATGCATACAATTTCTTTAGTTAATATCTTCTCACTCACCCTCCCCCCCTTCCCTCTAAGATTCTTCAACCTGTTCTATGCTTTTGTCTCTGGATATATTTTATTCATGAATTTATTTTGTTCATCAGATTCTACATATAAGTGAGAGCATGAGATATTTGTCTGTCTCTGACTTATTTTGCTTAGCATGATGCTTTCCATGTCCCTCCATACTGTCTCAAAGGGTAAGAGATCCTTCTTTTTTATTGCTGCATAGTGTTCCATGGTATAAATGTGCCACAGCTTTTTAATCCACTCATCTACTGATGGACACTTGGATTATTTCCAGATAATAACTATTGTAAATTGTGCTTCTATGAACATAGGGGCACATAAATTCTTTCTGATTAATATTTTGGGTTTTTTAGGATATATTCCTAGAAGTGGGATCAATGTGTCAAACGGCAGTCCCATACTTAATTTTTTGAGGAAACTCCATATTGTTTTCCATAATGACTTCACTCATCAGCAGTGTATTAGGGTTCCCTTTTCTCCACATCCTTGACAGCACTTGTCATTTGCTGATTTGTTGATGGTAGTCATTCTGACAGTTGTGTGGTGATACCTCATTGTCATTTCAATTTTCATCTCTCTGATAACTAGTGACTTTGAGTATTTATTCATATGTCTCTTGGCCATCTGTATGTCCTCTTTGGAGAACTGTCTATTTAGGTCCTGTGCCCATTTTTTAATTGGATTGTTTGTCTTCCTTTTGTTAAGTTGTATGCATTCCTTACATATTTTGGATGTTAACTTTTTAACAGATATATCATTGCCAAATATGTTCTCCCATACAGCGTGCTCCATTTTCATTTTGTTGATGGTTTTTTGTTTTTTGCTTTTGCTGTGCAGAAGCTTTTTATATTGATGTAGTCCCATTTGTTTACTTTCTCCTTAGTTTCTTTTGCCCTAGGAGATGTATCGGTAAACATATTGCTATGGGAGATTTTGCTGCCTGTGGTTTCTTCTAGGATTTTTATGGTTTCATGACTTACATTTAAGTCTTTTATCCATTTTGAGTTTATTCTTATGTATGGTGTAAGTTGGTGGTCTAGTTTCATTTATTTGCATGTATCTGTCCAATTTTTCCAAGATAATTTATTGAAGAGACTGCCTTGACTCCATGGTATGCTCTTTTCTCCTTTGTAAAATATTAATTGAGGTTATTGGCTTGGGTTGATTTGTGGGGTCTTTGTTTTCTTCCATTGATTTATATGCCTGTTCTTGTGTCAGTACCAGGCTGTTTTGATTACAATGACTTTGTTAAGGTGACCAGATTTTAACATTGGTAAAGTAGGACACCATTGACCGCTTGCTGCTGAAAGTCGTATCTTCCCTTCCCATTCTCCGGCCGTTCCCTAGCTAGTCATGCATTCTTTCCAAAAATTGGGACTTTTTAAAAATACCGCAGGACACGGGACAAATTGTTAAAAATTGGGACTGTCCCTCCAAAAGCGGGACATCTGGTCACCTTAGTATAACTTGATATCTGGTAATGTGATCTCTCCCACTTTGTGCTTCTTTCTCAGGATTGCTGCAGTTATTACGTGTCTTTTTTTGGTTCCATAAAAATATTCAGAGTATTTCTTCTAGATCTGTGAAATATGCTGTTGGTATTTTAATAGGGGTTGCATTGAATCTATAGATTACTTTGGGTAATATGAACATTTTAATGATGTTAATTCTACCAGTTCATGAACATGGTATATTCTTCCACTTGTTTATATTTTCCTCTATCTCTTTTTTTCAACATCCTGTAGTTTTCTGAGTGCAGGTCTTTACCTCCTTGATTAAGTTTATTCCTAAGTCTCTTAATTTGTTGCAATGGTAAATGGGATTGTTTGTTTAGTACTCTTTTTGAAAATTCATTATTGGTGTATAAAAAAGGCATCAATTTTTGGATGTTGATGTGTCCTGTTACATTGCCAAATTCATTTATTAAATCTAGTAGTTTTTTGGTGGAGTCTTTAGGGTTTTCTTTACATAATATCATGTCATCTGCAAATAATGAGATTTTACTTCCTCTTTTCCAATTTGGATGCCTTTTATTTTTTCTTCTTGTCTGATCACTGTGGCGTGGACTTCCAGTACTAGGTTGAATAAGAGTGAAGAAAGCAGGCATCCCTATCTTGTTCCTATTTTTTTAAAATATATTTTTATTGATTTTTTTACAGAGAGAAAGGGAGAGGGATAGAGAGTTAGAAACATCGATGAGAGAGAAGCATCAATCAGCTGCCAATGCATACCCACACTAGGGATGTGCCCGCAACCAAGGTACATGCCCTTGACTGGAATCAAACCTGGGACCCTTGAGTCCGCAGGCTGATGCTCTATCCACTGAGCCAAACCAGTCAGGACTTGTTCCTATTCTTAGGGGAAATGTTTTCAGTTTTTTCCCATTAAGTATGATGTTCACTATAGGTTTGTCATATATGGTCTTTATTATTTTGAGATATGATCCCTCTATTCCCATTTTGCTGAGAGTTTTTGTCAAAAATGGGTGTTGGATTTTGTCAAATGCTTTTACTGCATCTATTGATATAATCATGTGATTTTTGTCTTTTAATCTGTTTATGTGATGTGTCATGTATTTTGATTTTCGAATATTGTGCCAACTTTGCATCTGTAGAATAAGTCTCACTTGGTCATGGCATATGCTCTTTTTATTATATTTCTGGATCTTATTTACTAATAGTTTACTAATAATTTCTATGTTCATTAGGGATATTGGCTTGTAACTCTCTTTCTTTGTAGTGTTTTTATCTGTTTTTGGAATTAGGATAATGCTGGCCTCATAAAAAGAGCTTGGAAGTGTTCCTTCTTTTTGGATTTTTTGGAATACTTCAAGGAGTATAGTTCTTCCTTGAAGTTTTGGTAAAACTCCCCTGTGAAGCTGGCCAGCGCAGGGCTTTTGTTTGCTGAGAGTTTTTCGATTACTGCTTTTATTGCTTCAGTTGTTATTGGCCTATTTTACATGTTCTGATTCTTCCTGATTCAGTGTTGAGAGATTGTATTTTTCTAGGAAGTTGTTCATTTCATCCACATTGTCCAGTTTGTTGGCATATACTAGTAGTTATTCATAGTCTTTTCTTTCAATCCTTTGTATTTTCATGGTGTGAGTTATTACTTCACTGCTTTCATTTCTCATTTTATTTATTTGGGTCCTCTTTCTTTGTTTATCTTTTCAAAGAACCATTTATTTCTGTATATTTATATTTCATTTATTTCTGTATATACATTTTTGTACAAATATTTTTTCTATGTCATTTATTTCTGCTGTAATCTTTATTATTTCACAAGAGGCCCAGTGCATGAAATTCGTGCATGGGGTGTGTGTGTGTGTGTTTGTGTATGTGTGTGTGTGCATCCCTCAGCCCAGCCTGCACCCTCTCTAATCTGGGACTCCTCCAGGGATGTTTGACTGCCCATTTAGGCCTGGTTTTCCCTCAACTTCCCTCCCCTGAAAGCCTGGGTCCCCCACAATTGTCTTCCCCTGCCGGCCAGATGGCCCTCAAATGCCCTCCCTTTCAGGCCTGGTCCTTCCCAACTGCCCTCCCCTGCTGGCCTGATCACCCACAACTGCCCTCCCCTGCTGGCCATCTTGTAGTGGCCATTTTGTGTCCACATGGGGGTTGGCCATCTTTGACTACATGGGGACAACCATCTTGTGTGTTGGAGTGATGATCAATTTGCATATTACCTCTTTATTAGATAGGATTCCTTCTACTTAAGCTGGGCTTTCTTGGTATTCTTTTTCTAATTCTTCAAGATGTAGGGTTAAATAGTTTATTATTATTATTATTATTATTATTATTATTATTATTATTTTAGGTAGGCCTGTAGTGCTATGAACTTCCCTTTCGGGACTGCTTTCACTGTGTCCCAGGGGTTGGGATTGTTATGTGTTCATTTTCATTTGTTTCCAGGAAGTCTTTCTTGAGCTCATTGGTAAATTCATTCATTGTTTAATAATTGAGTCTTTTTACTGTAGTTGGTTTCTAATTTCATTCTGTTGTGTTGAGCAATGCTTGATATGATTTCCTTTTTTTTTTATAAAGAAAACTACTACACTCTTATAAGTAAATAATGAGACTTTGTTGGGTCTGCTTTCCATGTTTACAGTCTCCATCCTGAAACATGTATGTGGGATGCTCTGATTTTGCCATCTGCCTGGTGACATTGTAGAAGATTCAGCAAGTTGTAGTTGTGCCACAAACATTAAACTGCAGCTGCTTTTAGTTCTAATAACCACAGAAAATGTTACAAAAATTTTTACGTTGCCTTGACAGTTTGGTTCAGTGGATAGAGCATTGGCCTGTGGACTCAAAGGTCCCAGGTTCGATTCCGGTCAAGGGCATGTACCTTGGTTGCGGGCACATCCCCAGTAGGTGGTGTGCAAGAGGCAGCTGATTGATGTTACTCTCTCGTCAATGTTTCTAACTCTATCTCTCTCCTTTCCTCTCTGTAAAAAATCAATAAAATATATATTTTTAAAAAAAACAAAAACTTTTATGCGTACCATTACATAACCATTCTCTTTCCTCTTCTCACAACCATGATGAAGAGTACCAGATGTCACACAAATATTATGGAATCTCACTCGTGGAAGCTTTGGGAAGCTGTTTCTGTTTATTGTCGATTTTAACACATACATATTAAGAATGATAATTTAAATATTTACCAGAGGAAAAATGAAAGGGGAATATTCTTGATAAGAAATTGGCGTATACATGACATTAAAAATTCCCTTGAGGATTGAATTTTGCAGGACTTTTGTGTAACCCAAATGTTCTATATCCCACAGCCTGTGACTATAAATAGGGCCCAAATTCTATGCTGACACTCAATTTCAGACATCATAATTCCCAACTGTCTTGATCATAGGAAATGATTTTATCTCAGATTTATTATTCCCACACATAATGCTACTTGAGACTGATAACTCAGACTGGGAGAAATATATTATCAGTTCTTATGTTTGCCTTGCCTAAGCCCCATGAACCATCTGAAAACCTGTGCTGAGGGTGGGTATTTTCCCACTTTTAATTGCCTTGGCAGTGGAAAATGAGGTCATCCTGGGAGTGTTGGAGAGTGACTTCCAGTTCTGTAGCAGGGGCTTACACTCTGGGAAAAATGATGTTGTGGACTCCAGGAGGCTGGAGGCTAAGGAAAGTAGCAGCCAATAGGAAATTTCCTGTGAGAAAGCATGACCAATAGCTATTGCTCAAGGAGCAGTGGTATCTGATACTGATTTTGAGCTTTTTTAAAAAAAATTGTAATGCCTTTTAATTTCAAGCCTTTAGAGAAGTTGTGTTATGTCAGCATGGAGTTAGCTATAGTTTGATTTCATGCCTGTCCAATTGAGAGCATGATGACCACGTGCTACAAGTTGGCAAAGGGCAGCAACAGAGGAGCAGGAATGAGGGCTCTAGGGATGAAGCAAGAACCAAAAAAGAATGTGATCAACAACACCTAGTAGATTCCCAGAAATATTGCGAGAAGGGGCTATCCTGGCTAGAGTTTCTGGGGTGAGGAAAATGGGGAACTGAGCTAGTTAGGTGGGAAAGTTGATCATCCTCCCACATCCTATTACACAGGCTGGAGAACTTGACCTCTTCAGCTACCTTTGTTTTTTCCTTGAGTTCAAAAACAGGTCTGCTTCTGTTGAGAGATTAATTCTAATTTCATCATCTTCTAGCCACTGGCCTTTACCCTGAATCTCACAAAAATAATTCCATCTAATTCTAACCCCCTGAGCACAGTCTAAGGGGCCAAAAATGGAATGACTGCATACCTGTCTCCTCTACCTTGTACATCCCCTGGACAAACTCCTCTTTCTTCTCATAGCTACAAAGGTTCTTGTGCTCAGTACTATATTAATCCAGGAGCAGTTGTGCTATAGCTCAACCAGCTCAAATTTTTCTGTTACATTTCTCGCTGGCTCTCAAATGTATTCTTCTTGATGTCATCAAAGGGCAACTTCATCACCCTTTCACATAAAGTAAACATTTCTGCCTGGGGTATGTGTAAAAAGAAAAGGCCCTTATGTGGCATTTTAAAGGTATGTCACAGGGATCCATCTCAACAATCACCTGCCCTATGATTGAAATCACTTTGTTAGTCACTCCTCACTAAGCACCAGGCAGCTATTTCCCAAAGTATTCCAGCCTCCCGCACCACTGTGGTCCAACCCCCACTGCTGCAGAATCATGAGGCCTGTCAATATTACCATGCCTTTCATCATCTGATCTTTGGCCACCACCTCAGATGCAATCCTCTGCCACCTCTCATCCTCATTTTGCTCTGGATTTCCCCCCAATTATTCTTATCTTTCCCTTGTTTCTTCTAGAAATACTATTCCCTCATAAACAAACTCACATTCTTAACCATTAACCCACTTATTCAGGTTATATATATATATATATATATATATATATATATATATACACACACACACACACTAGGGACCTGGTGCATGAAATTCATGCACATTAAAAAGGAATTAATTAGAGGAAATATTTTAATATTGCTATTTGCCCTTTCTCTATAATAAAAGTGTGAGAGGTAAAAGAAAATGAGTACAATGTATATGAAAATAATACCTAATTTTATTAATAAACAAACAGTATAAAATGATATAACAACAAACTCACGATATAAAAACAACATTGATGCAAATAATGACTGATAAAGTGATTAAACTTATTCTAATATCTCCCTGTATACCACATTAAGAGTGAAAACACTTTCAGAGCGCTTGGCTAATTTCCCTTGGGATAAAGTATTTACAACTTTAACTTTAACATCACACGCTCTTCAAACTCGAGAGAAAGCAACATATAACTGACCATGTGCGAAAACGGGTTCAGGTAGGAATATTCCTACTCTGTCTAGGGTTTGTCCTTCTGATATATTAATAGTCATTGCAAATGCTGGCATCACAGGAAACTGTTGTCAAATTAATTTAAATGGGATGTCAGTGTCAGATGGAGACAAATCAATTCTTGGAATCAGAACAACCTCTCCCTCTGCAGCTCCGGTTAATATTTCAACTTCGATAATGTTAGGTTGCAATCTTTTGATAATAAATCTGGTACCATTACAGAGACCCCATTTACTATTAAGATTTCTCAATAGCATGATGATTGCACCCACTTTCAATTTTAATTTATGACACAACATTCCTGAAGGAGTAATACTATTAAGAAATTCGATGAGAAAATTTCCTTTTCAGCATCATCTGTTGAGTCAACCAAATCATCACTCAAATATGTGTGAAAATCTCCATCAAGTATATCCAAACTTTCTTCATTTAATTTTTGAACGTGCTCATTTTTTGGACAAAGAATTGCACGTTTAGATATATTTTTAATATTATCTATAAATATACTATTTCCAAAGGTAGCTTCAATAATATATCCATTACAAATCATTTCACAGGGAATTTCAATAATACCCTTTCTCAAATGAAAACTGCTATCAAGTGTGCCATATCCAGGTTTTACTAACCATTCACTATAAGCAGAATCCTCTGATCTCATATTTGTTTTAAGAGACAACTTTCTGAAACCTCCCCAAACATCACAGTACTTTAAACTTGTTTGTACTATGGTCGATCGCATAACATTTGGTACAATACTGAGACATTGTTGAAAATTCCCTCTGAGAAGGAGAACTTTCCCACCAAATGCAACATTCAAATTCATAATTTCTCTTACTAATCTGTCTGTGGTGTTTATAGCATGACTGGATGCCATGGTGCATTCATTAATAATAAGAAGTTGGGTCTTTTTAATGGTTTTAGCAACTTCACTCTTTATATTGAGTCTAGAAATTGAAGTTTCATTTAATGGAATTGGTAATTTATATTGGGAATGAAAGGTTCTTCCATCAAGAAGTAAATTTGCAGCAATTCCTGTAGATGGTGTGGGTAAAACAGTACCACCACGACCTATAATATAATGTATTAAAACTTTATAAAGATATGTTTTTCCACTACCACCAGGACCATCCAAGAAAAAGCATTTGGGGTGTACAGTTTGATCTTCAATGGCTGAAGTTATAGTCTGAAAGGCTGCCAACTGTTCATCATTCAGAGAATTTATCAAAACCTCTGCCTGTTGTCGCTATATGACTCATTACATGTATTTGTATTCATTAATAAAGCACAATCCAGAAGTTTGAAATGTGAACATTTAATTCCATGTAATGTGAATACCTCCTGAATTTCGTTGAGGGCATGTGTTTCACAGTTTGCCTCCCGGAGTGGTGTCTGGTGCTGCCTGCCCCACCTCCCCTGTCACCGATATGGGGCCCAGACCCTGCGGGCGGCATCTGGTGCTGCCCACCCGTCTCCCTAGGTTCCTGATCAGGACCTGGACCCTGCAGGCAGCATCTGGCATTGCCCTCTCCACCTCCCCCATCCCTGATCTGGGGCCTGGACCCCGTGGGTGTCTCGCACTGCCTGCTCTGCCTTCCTGGGTCCCCAGATCGGAAGCCTGGACCCTGTGGTGGTGCCTGGTGCTGCCCACTCCACCTCCCTGGGTCCCAGATTGGAGGCCTGGGCCCTGCGGTGGTGCCTGGCGCTGCCTGCTCCACCTCCCCCATCCCCGATCTGGGGCTCCGGACTCTGTGAGTGGCATCTGGCACTGCCTGCCCCACCTCCTCTGTCCCTGATGGGATGCCTGGACCCCCAGTGGCATCTGGGCTACTTGCCCCTCATCCCCCATCCCCAATCGGTGGCCCGGACCCCACGGGCGTTGTTTGGCACTGCCCATTCTGACTCCCTGGGTCCCAGATCAGAGGCCTGGACCCTGAGGTGGCGCCTGACGATGCCTGCTCTGCCTTCCCAGGTGGTGTCTGGTGCTGCCCGCCCCACTTCCCCCATCCTCAATCTGGGGCCTGGACTCTGTGGATGGCATCTGGTGCTGCCCACCCTGCCTCCCCCATTACCAATCTGGGGCCCAGACTCAAGGTGGCATCTGGCGCAGCCTGCCTCACCTCCCTGGTCTCCGATGGGTGGCTCAGACCTGCAGTAGTGTCTGGCGGTGCCCTTCCCTCCTCCCTGGGTCCCAGATCGAAGGCCCGGACCCTGCAGTGGTGTCTGGTGCTGCCCGCCCCTCGTCCCCCATCCCCGATTTGGGGCCTGGACCCCATGGGCAGTGCTGCCTGCTCCGCCTCCCCAGGTAGTGTCTGTCTCTGCCTGCCCCACCTCCCCTGTCCCTGGTCTGGGGCCAGGACCCCACGGGTGGCATCTGGAGCTGCCCACCACTCCTCCCTGGGACTCCGATGGGTGGCTCAGGGCCCGGACCCCACAGGCAAGATCTGCACTGCCCGCTCCACTCCCTGGGTCAGATTGGAGGCCGGACCCCACTGGTGGTGTCTGGTGCTGCTCACCCCATCTCCCCATCCCCGATCTGGGGCCCAAACTCTGTGGGTGGTGTCTGGAACTGCCTGCCCTGCCTCCCCAGTCACCAAAGGGAGGCCCTGACCGGCAGTGGACTCTGTGGGAGGTATCTGGCCTGCCCACCCCTTGTCCCCTGTCCCTCATCTGGAGCCCGGACCCAATGGGTGGCATCTGGCACTGCCTGCTCCACCTCCCTGGGACCCAGATCAGAGGCCCGGACCCTGCATTGGTGCATGGTGCTGCCTGCTCGGCCTCCCCTATCCCCGATCTGGGGGCCGACCCCAAGTGGCGTCTGGCACTTCCTGCCCTGTCTCCCCAGACCCTGATGGGAGGCCTGGACCCTCAGTGGCATCTGGCACTGACTGCCCTGCCCCCCCCTCACCGTGGCGCACTGATGCCCACCCCCGTTGCTGCTGCCAATGCCTGCCCCGCCCCTGTCGCCTGCTACCTTCCAATGCCC